>JBBPJQ010000837.1:0-16040 GCA_038088795.1 Boletus rex-veris
TCAGTCACCAGCGTAACAGTTGCTAGGATCGGGTAGATCTGATTGCTGCACGAACACTGCAACAGTTAATGATGGAGAGTTGACAAGACAACTCAATTCATGCAAAAGCAAACAATGAGTGTATTCCACAGAGGCAAAGTAGTCCTGTAGGACTCTTTGTGAGATACACAGAGTATGGCACATGAAAATTTGTCAGAGAGGAATCATTCAGTGATATACAGCCAACAAACTCAAGATCACATTTCATGCAGTGAAGATGATGAGACTTCAATACTTTTGACAGCCAAGGAACAAAGTTTTCAGGAGTTTCAAAGATAGGTGTACATTTGCAAGGGGTCATAATATTGGGAATAGTTGGCAGGGTCATGCGAGCCCACAGGGGGACACAACAGTGACTCATCAAGCAAATGCGGCACAATGCACACTTGCTTATGAATGAACCTGGGGAGACGACCACAGTAAGAAAGCACAAAACGGACAAAACTCAACTCTAAGTGCAGTTCACCTTCCTGTTTATCGTTCAATGGATGATGGCTGGAGGCAGTAGGCTACAAACAAATACAAAGAACTTATCCCTTATTTAGTAAAAAGTTCCTGCAGCTCAGCCACCGGAGTCGGGGATCACAAGTCACTGTATGAGGAATGAAAAACCCTTTTCAGTCTAGAGCCATCTCGTCTCGTGGTGTCTTAAGAGCGATATGGTAGGAATGTGGCGACATTCACCACACTTACTTTTCTCTTGGCAGGTCCGAGCGAGCTGACGGTTTACTCCAACATCATAGCACTCGGGCCAAGGGTGTCCCGGTAGTATTTCAAATTCGTCTAGTCCAATGATCATGTCACGGAAGTACTTCGTGCTGGATGAGCAAGTTTTAGCAAGTTTTGTCTTTCCAATTTGACAAGCCAGAGCCAAGAATCGCGGCGGCCATCGCTTACCACTGTTCCGCGGTTCCCTTGGTATCTCACGTACGATCCCAGCGCTGATGCGCACTCTCAGTATCTTTAGATGCTTGCAGTTCCGCGTGCTGTACACCATGCCCCATCGCTACGATGCAGCTCTCATTTCGACGTGGAGCGAGATCATATTCCGCTCATCTTCTTACTTTGCAGGTAAATTTTACATCAACAGACCAGCAAATCTAGTGTCTGATTTGGCATACAGCAGATGTTTGTTGCAGATGGGACATCCTGTCACGCTGTGATCTTGAACTGTTGTAGTTCGTTAACACACCCAAGATACCCTCATCGGGACCCACACGCCGCATGCTCGTTACGGGTGAGTATTTTCTCCGTGCAGTCGGCGTCTTAATCTTGAGTGCGGGATCATTCATCATTGAGCAGCACTGTTACTTTGTCAAATCAGTGGCACGAACCTTGGCACATCGATTGATGCGGCAGGTTGTCATTTGTGCTGAACTCGGTTTTCCGTGTGTGAGTGCTGAATAATGAAGTCTCAGGAACCTCAAATGTTCTGCCGCTCCTCAGAGAAGGCGGGAAGGGGACTTTGAGTGAGCGGGGTCATCATCGATACTTGCCCAATTGCCCGGACCCTGATTCAAAGTCGAGGAGGCGCGTTTTCTTGCGATGTCTCTTCTGACTGTGGACAGTGAAGAGTGTTCTCCCCAGAATGGTACGTTCACACGCAAAACACTGTGGTATCGCTGTCCTGGGAGTAGGAACAACTGAACCACGCAATACCTATCTTGATGCTGTTGATAGGGTGGCAGAAGACGGTATAAACACAGCAGAAAGCGCCAGACATAGGGCCTTAGTAGGGCGATTTGTTAATTAGGCACGGTCTAGATTTCATTTTGAAGCCTCCGAATTGTAAAGCAGTGTCAAGGATTGAGAATGTCGCAAGCATGATAGAAGTTCATCTCCGCCTCTTCGGCGTGTGCCATGCAGGACGTTGTCGCGCCCATGCATCTTGGCCGCGTTGAGGCTCTGAAAGTAAAGTTGAGCCCGACATGAGACGATTCACAGGTGGTTTCCCGGCGCGGTCTCCTCGGGCTCCCAGCCTGGTCGGTAAACATCTTGAACACGGCCACTGAGTACATATGCAGCTGAATACCTCGCGTGTATATATTCACACGGGCCTAGGGCGACAATGAAACCGGTGACGGTGTTAAGGGGGGTCTTGGTCAAGTTTGCAGTCGCGGGACGTCCTCTCCAAGGGTATTATTGATTAATTGATGCATATGATTCATCTTATTTGCACTATCCAAAGAAATGGGTATTGTCGTAGGCCAGATGCACATCGGTGTACTCCGAGGCGGTGATTAAGCTGAGAGGATTCGTTGCGAGAAGTCTGATTACCAGTTGGTTGACAAGCAACGAACAAATAAAATAAAATGTTGCCCTGACTGACAAAGTACCGGGTGCCGAGAGAGTGGGCTTATCGTGCACGTGATGGCTAGTACCGCATGGTTCGTGTCGGTGACCGAATGGTGATCGAGTGATCACATTGCAACCTGACTACCAAATCCGTTTACGAGATCGCATCGGGGGGATAAGACGGCTATTCTCGTGACCAATTCCGTTATATTCTCGATCGCCCTGCGCTCCCTTACAAAAACCGGTTCGTCGCACGTTCCTTGCTTTCCATTCCCTTCCATAACCCCGTCCGATGTCGCTCTACGACGAGCGCAACAGCCTCGGCTCGGCTGAGAAGGAGAAACAAGCAGGTAATCACCCTTTCCCTCGACGCTCGCTCGTTGTACTATTCCCTCTTTCAGACCTCAGCGCGCCCATTCCCGTTGCGGACTTCGATGATCCCAATATTAACAAGGAGGAGGCGCTTGTTGGGATAATCGGTCAGCATGTCCTGTCTCTCATTCTGACCGTTTCTCACAGAAGCTGTCAGAGGATGATTCCCCCTACCCCGAGGTGCGATCCGCCGTCGCGAACACTGATGATGTCACCATTCCTTGTGGCACCTTGCGTGCATGGGTATTGGGTATGTAATGTCTTTTTCCAACTTACTCTGTTGGAACTTGGTTGTTTCCCTTCTCCAGGTATCATATGGGCAATTATCGTCCCTGGCATGAACCAATTCTTTTTCTTCCGCTATCCCTCCGTCACTGTCACCAACAATGTCGCACAGCTACTCTCTTTCCCAATGGGTCAATTCTGGGCGAGAGTTGTGCCGAACTGGAAGATCTTTGGCATCTCAATTAATCCCGGCCCGTTCACGATCAAAGAACACGTTCTAGTAACAATGATGGCAACTGTCGGTTATCAGTCTGCATACGCTGTGCGTTTGTCATCTTCTTTCGCCCATGTTCTTGACTTAGTAGATTTACCAGACCGATATCATTGCGGTGCAGAGAGTGTACTACAACCAGATATTCAATTTTAGCTGTGCGTTTTCTTAGACTTTTACTTCTTTTTTTTGTTGCTCACATTCTTGTTCAGATCAATGGATGGTCGTCATGTCGACGCAGATGATTGGTTTCTCCCTTGGAGGTGTCATGCGACGCTTCCTCGTAGAGCCTCCTTCAATGAGTATGCCGAAAAATTTCTCGCACGACTCCTCGCTGACTTAACCTTCCAGTCTGGCCCACGAACCTGGTTTACTGCGCGCTTTTCAACACATTGCATGCTCAAGTCTATGCTGGTATGGGCTCTCGTGGAGGTCTTACGCGTGGGCGATTCTTCATATACGTCTGGGCCGGCGGTCTCTGTTGGTACTTCTTCCCGGGTTATCTTTTCCAGGCACTCAGCGTCTTCACCTGGGTATGCTGGATTGCTCCAAAAAACGTCGTCGTCAACCAGCTCTTCGGTTACCAGAGTGGTCTCGGAATGAGTCTCATGACCTTCGATTGGTCCCAGATTACCTATATCGGCAGTCCACTCGCTAGCCCGTGGTGGGCGGAAGCAAACGTCATCGGAGGTTTCATCGTCTTCTTCTGGATCTTGGCACCTATCCTCCATTTTACGAATACTTGGTATGCGGTATACATGCCCATGTCGTCACGAGTTTCATACGACAATACTGGTGCCTCTTACAACGTAACACAGATCCTCACCCCAAACAACGAACTGAACCTCACCGCTTACCAAAACTACAGCCCTTTGTTCCTGTCGACCACATTTGCACTTGCATATGGCCTGTCGTTCGCATCCATCACAGCCACAATCGTCCACGCTCTCCTGTTCTTCCGCAAACAGATCTGGACCCAGGCCCGCCGAGCTCTTCACGAGCAACCAGACATCCACTCACGTCTCATGTCCAAGTACCGCCAGGTTCCTGAATGGTGGTACATGTGTGTTTTCGTGGTCATGTTCGTATTCGGCGTCATCGCTATTGAACTTTTCCCAACCGAGTTCCCAGTCTGGGGTTTCGTGTTGTGTCTTTTGATTGCGTTCGTTTACATCATCCCCATCGGTATGATCCAAGCTATCACCAATCAACAGGTCGGTCTCAATGTTATCACCGAATTGATCGTCGGCTACGCAATACCTGGTCGTCCTCTCGCCATGATGCTGTTCAAGACTTGGGGATACATTACGATGTACCAGGCACTTCAATTCGCCTCCGACTTCAAACTTGGCCACTACATGAAGATTCCTCCTCGACAGATGTTTGCATGTCAGGTGGTTGCTTGTGCAATTTCCGGGACCGTCCAGCTTGGCGTTCAGGCCTGGATGTTTACCAATATACCGGACATGTGCAGTACCACGCAGAAGAATGGCTTCATTTGCCCCAGTACGCAGGTGTTCGGGACTGCCTCTGTAATCGTATGTCATTGAAACCGAGTTTTGACTTGGCATTTTGACGACTCACCTTACACCCTAACTTAGTGGGGTGTTATCGGCCCTCAGCGCCAATTCTCCAGTGGCCAAATATACAACGGCTTGCTCTGGTTCTTCCTTCTCGGCGCCATTTGTCCAGTCATTGCGTGGCTCGCCCAGAAGAGATGGCCTAACAGCTGGATCCGGTATCTCAAGTATGTCGTGTTCCTCTAGCCATTTGATCCAGGAAGTTGAAGCCTGTTCAGCTTCCCCGTCATTTTCAGCGGGACCGGACTCATTCCTCCCGCATCCGCTGTCAACTATGTCACATGGGGTATCGTCGGTTTCATCTTCCAATACTTCATCCGCAGACGTTACTTCTCCTGGTGGACAAAGTACAACTGTATGTGTTACCCCGATTCATGTTAACCCTCTCACTTATATTTCTCGTTGCCTTACACGTAGATGTTCTCTCCGCTGCGCTTGACACTGGTCTTGCGTGTTCGATCATCCTAATTTTCTTCTGTCTTCAATACCCTGATAACGGTATGATTGGTTTGAACAGTATACAAACTTGGTGGGGGAATACTGTATTCTTGAAGACTGCCGATGGCCAGGCAACGACTCTCCAGGCGGTAAATGGAACGTTTGGGTGAGTGTCCAGACACCAGTGGTTTGCTGATCACATTCTAATCCTCCTTGCGAAGGCCTTCGACGTGGTAAAGTGAATGATGTACGATGGTGTACGATTTGAAACGATTTAGTATACCTACTTATCTCGTTGGAACGACGGAAAATATAAGTTTACTTGCAGAAATTGTTGTGATGAGTCTTTGTCCGCCCGCCGTGTTCTGGAAAACCTTACTCGATCAGACAGCAGGTTTTTCGGTCTTCGTCGGTAAGAAGGGTTCCGTTTGCTGTACTAGGTCGTTCACGCGTTCATTCTCGTTGTTCGTCTGGTCATTTCATATTTAAACAATCAATCGAGAACTTCGAAACGCAACCTTGTCCAGGGAGATAAAAATTAACTGGTGCTACGACACTATAGTACCAGGTGGATTTTGGTGGATTGGTCTCATGAGCGATTCGGACCTATCGACGGTTTGCCTCGTGCAACCTCTTTTAGCCGGGCTGGTCACCAGACTAGATTCTGAATTTCTGATAGCCTGATGAACTTGAAGTTGTTCATCAAGCCGATCACAACTCGTGGGAAATATTGTGGCGTTACCGTGGGACAACTTAGGTCTAGTCCTTCATACAGTCTAGCGGTCCGCACCACCGTCGACGTCGACGTCCCCCCTCATCAACATCAGTAACAATGGTCAGTTCTCGTTTTCCTCGTACAGTAGAGCTGTCAGACGTCTCTGTCCATCTCGGAACTTTGATTTATCACCATGGATGCTTGGATGGCCGGACGAGTCTGGAGATGTACCCAACGCGTCTTGGATCAGGCTTGGCTGACTCGGCTTTTATCGTTCACATAGGCCACCTCGGAACTCGCAGCAACATACGCCGCCCTCATCCTCGCCGACGACGGCGTTGAAATCACGGTACGTCGGCACGGTAGCGTCCGAGACCAATCCCCAGCTCAGATCCTTGTTAGCCTGACAAAATCATTGCATTGACGAATGCTGCCGATATTGAACTGGAGCCCATCTGGGCAACACTCCTTTCCAAAGCCCTCGAGGGCAAGAACGTCAAGGATCTGCTATCGAATGTCGGTGCGGGTGGAGGCGCACCCGCCGTGGGTGTTGCACCAGTTGGTGGTGGTGGCGCCCCTGCAGCTGCCGCAGACGAGCCCAAAGAGGAAGAGAAGAAGGAAGAAAAGGAGGAGTCAGACGATGACATGGTACGTGCACGCACCGTCACAACGGATGGATTTGCTTTGTGTGAGACTGATTGTCGGTACCCGTTCTATAGGGCTTTGGGCTGTTCGATTGATCTCCTTTTCTGCTTGCTATCTTATTATTCCCGTTGTATCCTCATCCATTACATACACTGTGCATCGATCAAAATTCTCTGGGCCATCCATTTGGTCCGTGCACCGATAGACTGCGTCATCAAGTGAGGATGAGAATACCCGCTCGCCGTGGGAGAACGGGCGTTACGCATCGCTCCGGAGATCCCAACAGGAAGGCTCTTCGTTTGGTGGATGGAGAGTGGTCAGAAGTATCCACTAGTACGAATTACAAACTCATCTACATGCTGTTTCGTTCCTATGTACTACAAGTTGTTATCCACGAATGCTCAGGACACCCACACTAGCGGGTCACCTGCTTGCACACTCCCACCCTCCCGAATATCCTTTCCCAGTCCTTTGACCACCTTTCCAATGTTCTCCTCCCCCGCAGGAACGTTTATTTCCGTCTTCATAGCCTCGAGAATAATCATCACTTCATCCGCCGACTTGATTACTTGTCCCACCTGACATTTGATTTTCCAGACAGAGGCAGACATGGATGAAGAGACGCATGTACAGTCCGAGTGCTCGTCGATCGACTCTATCGTCCAATCAGAACACAAATTATGGTACGTCTCGAACAACTCACCCGTGTTCACGCGCGATGCTTCGAGTTCCTTCTGAGCCAACCATTCGTGAAGGAGCATGTTTTCCCTGCAGAGAGAGACTTGGATGACGTGGCATTACGAATGGGTAGTCGTCTCACCTTGCTCCCACGCGAGCAGCAGCCTTTGCTCGTTTCTCTGTGAACTCGGCCACCTGGTTGGCAATGGCCTTGAGAAAACCCGTATAGGTCGCCATCGAGAACACCGTCGGTTCAATCTGGCAGTCCGTCAGACTAACAAAGCTAAAGTCTCAATGTCAACGCCGTACCTGAAACTTGTACTGTCCAGCGTTGAACTCTTGCTCGATCTAGAATGTAGCGCATTCAGCGACAAGGTCAAGTGGGCGGCGGCGGCGAGCGTTACATACCTCTATATAGCGGTCCTCGGTGACGGGCATGAACGAAACCTATTCATGCATGGGTCAGAGAGGTACTCGTGTCAACCTTGCAACGGGTCGTACTTGATCGAATGGCCTGAGTAACCACGGACGCTCTGGGCTAAAATCGGCCCCCTTGCCCCAAGTTTGCCACGCTGGAAGAGTCCTTCCAAAGAGCTGGTATCCTCCCGGGGAGACGACAGGGTATATTGCTGCCACTGGGCCAGCGATTCCGACAGCGCCCTGGGCCAAATTCTCAGTCCAAACGACACGGCCCCTGCTACTTGGAAACTCACGCTAGGTGTATATGTCCGTGACGGGTTCATTTTTTGCCCAACGAGACGACACCGGGGATCGATCTGGAGAACTACTCAGTTTCCAAGTTGCTAAGAGTGCTATGGCGTTTGCTGACTGGTACCAAGAAAGGGCAAGCCAAGTAGAATCCAACGCCAAATACAAGCTACCCAGGACTGCTCGTCAGCAAAACAGCGTCATGAACAGGTGTTCTGATTACCCAGCTAGACCCCATAAGTTTCTCCAATGCCTCTGAGGCGCCGCCTTCAAGACCGTTATTTTGTGCAAGGTAGTCGATGTTACTTGGTAGGTATACGGCCTTGCTTCGAATGGTGCTCGTGTACCTTTCCAGAGCCTCGCGGTTCCATCGATCGTCAAAGACGATAGGGAAGACGATCTTCCTTCCCGGGAACTCGATATCGACCATTGTATCCGGAAGCAAGTTCTCCACCTCTGCCAAGAACTCGAGGACATCCTTTTGGGAGATGATCACAGGATCGAAATGGCACTGACAAGACGGTTTTGGTGTCAAGACAAGGGTGAGGTCTGAAAAGACGCTTACCATGGTTGATCTGATACACGGCGCAAAAGACCATATCCCGTTTGAGTTGCCCTTGCGAGCTTCTGTCTCGAGCGCATGGACACGTGCTCGCAAGTCGAAATCAAGCTTCATTTGACCATACTCGACGAGAATGGCGGAATCACCTGCCTAGTAAGCTCCGCGTTAGAGCGAGACATCTGGCCTTGAACACGAGGGAGAAAGTTACTTGGCGGAAGGTTACCACGGGTCTTGGACTTCCAGCTGGAGGCACAATTTTCTGGAGGATGGTGAGGTGACCAGTCTCGCTCTGAAAGCTAGGTTCGGCGCGCGGTGGTACAGTACTGCCTGAAATTGAAAGTCGAACATCTTCAACCCACGCCCTTGCGGTTTGTGCACCTATCTGGGCCTCCGCCCAGGAGATGCGCTTGAACTGGACCGTGCCTCCAGGATTCAATTGACCCAGTTTCCACCTACGTGCTTGAATCAGCACGGAGACAAACTCGGGTTTGACCCAAGTATTTCAAGTACTCACAAGTCGCCAGACGCAACAGTACAGGCACATATGTAACCCCCCATGTCAGGTCCTTCTTGGGTAAGAATCACCGGCGTATCCCCGTTCAGATTGACAGTCCCTAACGCATAGCCATTATCAAGGATGTTGCTAGGGTGTGACCCTCCTTCACCACCGTCGGCCCTGGCCCACTGTATCCTATTCTTGCTTTGCAGGCGGATACCCATGCGATTGCTGGCTGAACTGATAGTCCATTGTGTTGAATAGAAAGAGGCGTTTCCCTCTGGCGTCAGGAATTCCTCATCATCTTGCGGACCAGGGAGGACGTTGACAACCCAGTCTTTGGGATAAATGGGAACGAGGGCTGTCGGTAGCATGAATGGAATAGAGTGTCGTATTTCATGAGAACTTGGTGCGCAGTTACCGAGTGCGATCTGATCTCCAGGTTTCAGCGCCCTTCCCTATGGTGAAATGAGACTTTGCTGGGTTCAGAATGAATGAGACCAAGACTTGCCTGATAACCACCCAAGCCCATGGACGTAGACTTTGACCCGAGGTACTGTGGGACCTCTGGGAATCCACCACGAACAGCGAGATACAGTCTGAAGCCGTTGCTTGGTTCTCCTCCTATCTCCAGTGTGCCTTTGGCAGGGACAATGAGACGGGCCCACATGGGTACCAGTTCTCGGTTGACCTTGACAGCAACTGCCTTTCCAGTCACGGCCACCACGCATGAAACATGAAACGTAAACTTGCACCCCACCCCAGGGAGCGTGACGATTTCAAGGCTCTCGGTTTCTGGATGGTTCCCGACGAGGACGTTGGCAGCCTTGAAAGCCTGGGGATCCATGGGCCCACTTTGGGGCATGCCGAGTCCGATACGCCGCCCAGGAAGGTCCTGAATTGTAGCCTCGATGCCACCCGAGACGACCGTGAAAGCCCTTTTTATCGTGTCAGGAATGAGACCACGCGAACGATGGGCAAGCCAGACCTGGGGGTATATTCGAATGTATCAAGAAAGGTCGTCGTTGCTCCTCCATTCTTAAAAGTTGTGCTCTCGCAAATCGCCCTCAAGAATGGTACATTATTGGTAGGACCATGAATCTTGCAAATCGAGAGCGCTTGTTGAAGTCGAAGAATGGCTTCTTCTCTGGTCTCGCCTTTCACAATGAGTTTGCACAAGAGTGGGTCAAAGAAGGTCGTGATATCAGTTCCAGTTGAAATCTTATCATAATATCAGAGACCAATGGAACGACACAGCGATGAAGAAGTCGAACCCAGTGATCGATCCGTAGCCACTCTTGTTCGGGAAGGTCAACTTGTTGCAGCATGCCAGCACACGGCTGGAACCCGTTGGCAGGGTTCTCACTATAAATACGGGCCTCGATGGCATGCGTGGCACCTTCTTGCAAGTTGGCGTCCAATATACCTTGTGAAAGTGTGGGACTATCCAAGTTGACACCGCGAAGTGCTGTTCGCTCCGCCACTCCCTGTGCAATCATGAGTTCCACAAGGTCAAGACCGGGATGGATCGCCTCCGTTATAGGATGTTCGACCTACGGGGGTGGCACAGTGATTCATGAATGTTGAATATTTACAGGGATCATTATTGAGCTCACTTGAATCCGAGTGTTCATTTCAAGGAAGAAAAAGTCCCCAGTTCCGCCATCCACGAGGAACTCGACAGTGCCTAAGTGAAAGCTTCGGTGTTTTGACATTTCCGGAGAACCAATAATTCATGATTACCTGCAGAGGAATACTTGATGGAACGACACAGTCGGACTGCAGCGTCACAGATCTCTTGGCGAAGCTTCGGATAGCGAGAGAAAAACGGGCTTGGCGCTTCCTCGATCACCTTCTGATGCCTGCGTTGAACACTGCATTCGCGTTCGCCCATGTGGACCACGTCGCCAATTCCATTTCCAAAAACCTTGCAAGGAACATCAGAAGCGTGACCCTATTTTCAAAAGTTGCAGGCTGCACCTGTACTTCAATGTGTCGCGCAGACGGATAATACCGTTCGATGAAAACTCCTCCGTGGCGAAATAGTGTCTTGGATAGTTGAGATATATGATCATAAGGAAGAGCTCTGGACAACTGACCTCGGCACGTTCTCTCGTACTTTCGAAACGAGCTGAGAGTTCGGTGTCATTGTTGCAGATGACGAGGCCCATTCCACCACCTCCTGCGGTCGCCTTGAGCATGACTGGGAACCCAATCTCGCTTGCAATTCGCAGGGCGTCCGCCTGTGTGCTAACGAGTCCCTGCGAACCGGGGACCAGAGGTAAGCCGGCTTTCGCCGCCAGAGTTCTCGCTTCGTGCTTCAGGCCCATGGCGCGAATGTTGTTGGGCTGGGGCCCCAGCCATATCATTCCAGCATCCACAACTGCCTGAGCAAAGTCTGGGTTTTCGGACAGGAAGCCATATCCCGGGTGGACCATCGTTACATGTCTGTCCTTGCACACGGCGATGATCGCAGAGAGCGACAAGTAGAGCTTGGACTCTGGTTGAGCATCGGAGAGTTGAGATGTGTCCTTCAAAAGAGCGGCTTCGTCGGCCAGCGAGACATGGGGCGACAAGGCATCAGAGGGGCTGTAGACAGCGATGGTAGATATACCGAGATGTTTTGCTGTGCGTAAGACGCGCACTGCTATCTCGCCGCGATTAGCGACCAGTAACTTGTGCCCGCCGTAGAATCCGCGACACTCCATTTCGACTGATAGAGATGGGAACACACAACAACGGCTGGGTCATGCGTGTTGCATGATATATCCCATGATGGTGGGAGATAAAGCCAGAGCATGACAAACAAGGAGTAAATACCTGATGGTCTTGTCACTGTGTATTCGCCATCGTATGTACGGGCAGGAAGAGAACATTGTGAGAGTCTGCATAAGTTACAACCCGGATCACTGAATCCTATCGAACAGTACAAGGAGAGTAGTAGCGGACGAGGTATGTATGTAAATAAATAAATAGGCCATGTGATTGGCTCGTCCACGGCATCTGACATTCCTCCACCATGTCCTCCTCGTTTGTGCTACGTTCAACATTGCCCAGAACATTCACTTCTACAGCTGGTCGCAATGTTCTGCGGACGGTGCTTCAAGGTAATGTCTTTCACAATCTCTTGCAGTTCGTACAACTTAGGTTTGTCGTAGCGAGACGTGCTTCTAGTGACCTGGCAGCAATCAGCAAGGGAACCGTTAATGACCCAACAACCTTCCCTCCTCCCTCAAAGACACACGGTTCCTACCACTGGGCATTCGAACGTCTCCTGTCTGCAGCGTTGCTGCCCATGACCGCGGCAGCATTTGCAACGTCTGGCACGGCTTACCCCGTTCTTGACGGTCTCTTGGGTATCTCACTCGTGATGCACAGTCACATCGGGGTAGGAATCGTCGCAAACCGCTCTAGGTACTTTATCTCACTGACATCTCGATGCGTAGTTCGATGCCATACTTGTCGACTACCTCCATTATCGCAAGTTCCCCACCCTTGGTCCTCTGACGACCTGGACGCTCAGAGCCACGACTGTCGGCGTTTTGGTCGGCGTTTACCAATTCAACACGAATGATATTGGTGAGCTTCCTTTGACTGTTCTCATGCCATGTGAGCTGGTGGGACTGAGTCACACGCTAGGGTTGACCGAGTTGATCACCAAGGTTTGGACTGCATAGATATGGGCTATGGCACTCCATAGCTTGGCACCCGATGTAGTATCAGAAAATATAAGTTGCCTTGCAGACCGAATACCGTGCACGACGCCATACTCTCCCTGCTGCTTCTGCTTGCTCCCGAACTGTACACCACAGTGCAAGCGTAATAACATGCTTTCCATGGGTTGTCAAGTGGAGTTATTCTAATCTCCAAGGGCAGTACAACTAAAGTCGCGAACAACGGGTTCATCCGTATGAGTAGCGAGTTTTCATTCTATTCCATTGGACCCTCGTACTTCGTCCTCGGTATCGCCTATCTCCACCCTGCTCTTTGTACGTAGCTCTGAAAGACAGAAGTTCCGCAGCTTTATACCATAGCCGGTGACATGTATCAGATGTTGTCAATCATATATCGAAACTTTGTGTGTTGATCAAACTTGGCGGAGAGTGAAAGGTCCTTTTCTCGACAACGATGGGCAGAAACAGTACGTCGCGATCCCGTCCATCTACCCGTCTTACACTCGCTCAGAATCCCACAAATCCTCTGTGCCACACAGACCCAGTGTGTTTTTCTCAAACTCTATTAAAGTTGTATCCTGATCCCTACCCAGAGTTGAAGAAAGATCCAGGCGTACCCAAACTTCCCGATCTCAAAATCCGAAATGCAGAGAAACAAAAGGCACGATCGGCAAGTCTATTTTTTCACCCTTGCCACCCATTTTAATGTCTGAATGCCATATAGCCACCCCCTCGCACCGACCCAGATGCGACAATGGCATCCGAACCGACCTTGTCCTCACTCGCGAGGTTGGCGTCCTCGGTCGAACAAACGCAAGCCTGTGACACTTCAGTGGACTCCACATCCCCCGCTCAGAAAACCAAAGAGCAGGTACGACGACACTATGTTCGCGCGCTCCACAAGGTCATCGACGAGAGTGACATCATCATCCTCGTTCTCGACGCGCGCGATCCAGAGGGCTGTCGCAGCCGACTCGTCGAAGAGGAGGTCCGGAGACGAGAAAGCGAAGGAAAGAAGCTCGTGTTTGTCCTGAACAAGATAGGTGCGCGCGTTTCGCTCTTGTTCTATTGCCTCGCCTGCACGGACGGATTTCAGATCTCGTTCCGAGGGAGAACGCACAGCAGTGGTTGAGGTATCTACGACATTACACGCCGACGCTCCCGTTTCGTTCGGCGGCAGCCAATCAACGATCGAATTTGTCGTCCGCGACGGCACCGGCGCTGCTCCGGCTCTTGAAAGCGTACAAACCAAGTGCGGCTCAAAGTGTGACTGTCGGCGTGGTCGGATTCCCAAACGTGGGCAAGAGTAGTTTGATCAACTCTCTGAAAAGATCCAAGGTCCGCTCTCTTTCATTGTTATATCGTCTTTGCATCCAATGCGTTTGTTTGTTTGGCAGGCGTGTGCAGTTGCAGCGCAACCTGGTCATACCAAGGATCTGCAAACGGTCCAGCTTGAGCGTGGCCTCAAGATCATTGATTCTCCGGGCGTCGTGTTTGATGAGGACGAGGACGAGGATTTGGTCAGCCAACGCCAAAAGGGTAGCATATTACTCCGAAATGTGGTCAAGGTCGAGAATATCGACGATCCGATTGCTGTCGGTACGTCGTTCTGCTTTGCGGTGGACAGCCAACCACACACCACACCTTTTTTTTCCCCTTTTTAGTGGAGGAAATCCTTTCACGAACCGAACGCATGACACTACAAAATATCTACGGGCTCCCAGAGTTCTCAAACACGCTCGAGTTTCTGACCATGCTGGCACTGAGCAGCGGAAGGCTCCTCAAGGTCGCTTTTCCCATCATCCTCACGCACTTGAGCGGGACTAACATGTAGATTAATAGGGCGGTACTCCGGACGTCCTCTCCGCCGCGCGACAGGTGCTAATGGACTGGAACCACCAAAAGATTCCCTACTTCTCGGATCCACCGACGATTCATCCTTCGATGATACCCTCCACGATCCCGAGTACCGCAGGCGGATCCGCCGTTGTCGCCCCCGGCGCAGAGACCGTCGGCCAAGCTCAGATCCTCACCGACTTCTCTAAACCGTTCGAATTGGCAGGGTTGTTTGGCGCTGCGGACGCGGGCGCGTTCGCGTCGGAGGTGACGATGGGCGACGACACCGCGGAACACGAGGCAGAGATGGTGGCGGACGATACACCGTTACATGTACCCCTGAAACGATCCTACTCGCCCGGTCCTGGTCCTGAATCCGAACCTCGATCTGGGTCTAGTGTCGCTCGGCGTTCGACGTCGGACGTGTCGTTTGTACGGACGCCGAAACGGTTTCGAAGGGCAAAGGATCTGTCGGCGTACGAAGAGGCTGCTGTGGAGAGTCACCCGTTACGTCGTAAGACGCTGAAAAAGGACGCCAAGAGGGCGAGGCGGGCGGTCACGCGGATGCAACGGCAATCTGGACAGGGTGTGGGTATGGAAGTGGACGATCTAAGGGACACGTTCATGATGGGGATCGGGTGTTGATATGTCTGGTGTATTTTGAATCGCATATCCATTCCCGTTTTATGGAGACGGGCTCCGCGACAGGCTCATGAAACATGGCGAGGCATCAGTTGTAGCGAAGATACGTGTACATGTCAATCAATATATATTTATATCCCGAACCAAGACATCATCCAGCCGAGCAAATATTGTCCCCACATCATCCAGCCGACGGCCCTTATTGATGCCCCTCGCCACGTTCATTGTCACCATGCGATCTGCGCAGAGACACACCAAACACATGCTTTTGACGCTCATCAGCCGGTGGCAAAAAGGCATGCTTGCGTGACTCGGATCCGACAGTGGCTGCGCCGAGTGCCTTGACGAGGCCCCTGTGACGGAAAGGGGGTCGTCGAGGAAAAAGTGGGGCCCCGAGATAACGCAAGTCAAAAATAATCACACAAGAAAAACACGCGCGCACCTCTGCGTCGCATCCAGATATGCATCCCTATCAAACCGTCCCTCCGTCTTGAGCGAGACGCCGTCACGCGACAGGGTGATGCCACGTTGTTCGAGTCTGAACCCAGCCCCACAAAAAATGGTTCGGATCTAAGACGGGAATGAAAGGAGCTGGACTTACGAGGCTTTTGTGGATTGGAAGCGCGATGAGATGGCGCGGGCGACGTAAAGGACGGCGAGGATGAACCCGACGGAGAGGAGGGTGGTCTAGTGGGGATTGGGATCGGTCGGTCGTTCGGGGAGGTCGTCGGTTGTCGAAGGACTCACCATGATGAGGGAAAAGATGTCGATCCTGGTGAACATGTGGGGTTAATGCCGAGCCGAGCAGGAGCCAGATGAACACGAATACCACGAAGCCATGATAAAAAGTTTGGTTCAGACGTT
>JBBPJQ010000838.1:0-16015 GCA_038088795.1 Boletus rex-veris
GCGACGCGTCACCACAAGCACACAATGGACAGCGAGGGACTCGAGCGACGCACTTTGACAGGGTCACCGATGACGGTCCCTCCAAGCGTGAGCCCTGCATCGAGAGAAGAAAAACGTGAGCGACCCGTCTTCCGACCGGCGACACGTCCAAAAAGCCATACATCCACCGAGAGAGAACAGCGGTACCCGAAGACCGCTAGGACCAAGTCTTCGAAAAGGCATATTTTTAGGGTTAAACTCGAGTTTGACGACGGACATGTTGGGGATGCGATCGACGGAGAACTTGAATTTTCACTGAATGAAGTCGATAGTATGATAGCGGGGCGGTTACTCTCAGTGCGGGGTATATAACTGTGGAGCTGCGCTTTCGATAAGACACCGCCAGTCGTCGCTGGTGGCGCAATCTCTTGATATAATGCAGTGATTAGAGGGTGTGAAGAGAGATAAGCCCATTGCCTGTCCCATGTGACGAGCGCGTTCTGGGGACTCATTGTCATGTCTGAGTCGATTTTCCCGAGGTTACTCAGCGGCGTGCACTGGTGGGAAAAAACGTGTATGGATTGCCTGCGAGACTAAGTCACTGAAAAACGAAGACACGCCGAGAGCCAAATATACGTGAAAATGCCAGGCTGTCACCTAGTTGAGTCCTTCAGTACTAGCAGCATTGGTTGGAGCTTACGGGAATGAGGACGAGTGTTAGTGAAACTAGGTGTCATCGTCTGCGATGATGCGAAACCCGGAGTACTGCGTCAGGGCCTAGTGGTACATTCTAAGATCTCGCCGTAGATGCTAGTTTGGATAACTTCAAATAACAGCGCCGAGCGACAGTCAAAAGATGGAAGGAGATGATTCGTAAACCTTGAGCCTCAACCACATCGGAAGATCCTACCTCTAACTTCAAGTTTGCGTGACGAAACACAATAAAATCTCGAGGGGTAACTTTTGCATGTCAGTGGATTGCAAAAGGGAGTACATTATATATCAAATAGATAACATGAATGAACACAACTCCTTCCACCTCGAGAAGAACCATTGTATGCAAGGAGTGGTGGAAGAACCTGAAAGTAGTGAAATGCGAAGTAAGGTATGACAAAGAGTGTGTTGCGGGGGGTACTGTCAAACTATATATTACAGTAGTCAAGGAGGCATTCAACACGAATATGGCGCGGTAACGAATGGAAAAAAGTCCCCTCAAACAGGTATATTCGATAACTTGCACGTCTGAAGAGGTTGACATCATACAAGAGAGGGGTATTTCTCGTCTTCCCTGTCCGAGCTGTCTCGTTCCATAGAGTTGTAGTGCCTGCTTGAGTCATATCCGGCAAAAGTCTCAGTTGGCAATGTCTCGATGTCACAGTGATCCTTGTTCTCGTCGATTTGCGAGACGATGGTGGTTTCAACGTTGACATTAAGCGGTACCTTTGCCTCGTTAGGATGGGAAAGATACAACGGCGAAAACTCAAATACATACGTTTCTCTGGCCCATCGTTGGTGCAAGCATGCGATTCTGTTACAGATCGTTAATGCATACGCAAATTCCCCGAGGTCACAATCTCAATGACGTACTACAGAGAAGTTACTCTTGTTGAGACCGGGGCTAGGCAAAGGGGGGAGTCCGTTGTTCTGGTCTCGCTCACTCGACGTTACATGGTCGACTCTGAAACGTTTGCGCATGTTGAGTCTGGGACAAAATATTAATCAGCGGTGTTAATAGTGCATTGTGGAGAAGCATACGTGGCGAGGAGTGAATTAGCGTATACTGTGATAGGTATTAAGCTCATGTTTAGCATCCGAAAAATTTGTGCCACGTACATTTGGCAATAGCAAAGTGCATCCCAAGGAAGATCAAATTATGACGCATGAGGAGCCACTGTGATACATGAAAGTTAGAACAAGCAAGCGCACGAGCAAGGGCAGACAAACGCAGAGCAACGAAGCGATTGTTACGAGACTGATTAACGGGTGATCAGGATAACCAAGAGAACGGAGGTTCAGACGAACTTACGTCGTGAAGCCACCAGTTTCTAAAGTGTATAAAATCAAGGAATTGATGACATGGGTCATGCTGGGACAAGGATGATCAGAAGTTGTCCAAATAAATAACAGTGTTTCTTACTTGGCAAATCCAGTCTTCCTACTCCCAAGGAAGATAACCATGACCGTGGTGATAATGACTTCCACCGAGGCAGAGAGCGTGACACCCAGTGTGAAGACCCACTAGAGAACCTTGTCAATGCGGAACGAACACAACAATATAGGGTTCCCACCGAAGGGTACGGCTTGATAAACAAGGAG
This sequence comes from Boletus rex-veris, assembly GCA_038088795.1. NCBI lineage: Eukaryota > Fungi > Basidiomycota > Agaricomycetes > Boletales > Boletaceae > Boletus > Boletus rex-veris. The sequence goes on from JBBPJQ010000838.1 coordinate 2,296, forward strand.
TAGTGCTTCAGGCGAATACTGCATAGAAGTCAGGTCAATAACAATAACAATAAAGAGATGCAACATACATCTCGCTTGTCGAGACTACATGGCACAAAGGGACATGCAATCAACTGGCTATTGGTTCAAGGCATAGTACTTACCACAAGCAGAAACTACGTAATAATTTAGAAAGTAACGCATTAGTGGTCAAACCAGGGACTCACAAAGACGGAGGAATGCAAGGAACACCTAGAATGGCGCCGTTTCACAAATGAGGTAAACCACATTAAAATATATAGTGCACATACCAGAGGGGCAGCGATGTACCATCTCTTCGTCACTGTAACCGGATAAATGATCTGAGATCTACATCAAACAATTCCTTACACATCCGAATTCTGTTTGCGAAGAAACTGACGGAATAAATTATTCGTCATTCTGAGGTCAGAACTCGCAGGAAAGGGCTGACCAATGAACCATGAAAGTAACCACAGCAGTTACGGCCACAGAAAGCTATGGAACGTGGTCTAGTCATAGACACGTTGCTCAGAAAAGCTCGTACATACCCCAAGCGCACTACCAGGAGATCAGTACCAAGGGCAACTGGGGCAATCTGTAAACTTACGTTGGAATCTGGTCCATTTTAGCTGGCTCATTGAAATTTGTAATGACTGACTCCCAGGTTGCGCTGACGATACAAACGGTATGCATCATATCGAATGCCCAAACCAGGAAAACCTTAGACCTTGTCAGTGCACTCTCTCAAAACCTCCAAGAATAGACACACCAAAGCCTTTGTCCACGCATAGTCACCGGGATATAGCTTATAATACAGAACGCATTGTACAAAGACAATGCCGGTCAGACTGCACATTCGTCAGTGTAACACACGCTACACAATGCAGAGACCTTACGCGGAACCAAAGCAAGTGCCCAAAAGCATTGAGCCGTACACTGTAGCAACAGTAGTCACGTCACCAGGAAGGTGCATCTTGAGAGCGTAGAGAAAAGATGAAAGCAAATTGAACGAGAGGACGTGAACACGGAAGGATCACTGAAAGTTTGTTGCACTTCCTGGGGCCAGCCTTTTGTACGTTATTTGTCCTCATTGACGCTAGATCTTGAGTTTGGGCGGACCACCAGGCAATTGTTCCTCGTGCCGTGACATTCCGTTATGTTTTCATACATTCTGACGGGGCGTCGCGTCTTTGAATTTCATTGGCCCTGTGCCACAGGCGGACCGAGAGTCGGTCTCCCGCGCATTACGGCACAGACTATCAAAGCTGCCGCTCAGCCTCATGTTGAACAAAAAAAAAAAAAGAGATGAGTCGGAGGAATGGATCATTACGAAAATATGAAGGGGGATGGCAGTACGCTGTCATCGGAACGGCGAGACTTGAAGCTTGAAGGGGCGATTGAAAGGTCTCGGCTCAGGTGCCCCAATGGATTCTTAGTTGGTCTTGACATGACTTCGTTTTATAACAGGAAATCGGAGGTGCATGCATTTGACTACAGAGCGCTCGAGCCTCGAGCATGTACCAACTTGGTGAAGCTTCACCGTGAAACACGAAAATCCCCTCATCTATCGTCACTTGATATGGATGACTTTTTCCATGTACTCTAAATCTTGCTGTCCAACTTGAACGGAGTACATTGTGGAATGAGGAGCAAAGGTTGTTCCCAAGTAGACTCTGAACTCTGTCTCTGAAGTCGGAAAATGGATTGAAGCTCCATTTTCTTGGAGCTAAGTTTATTAAAGGTGCCTTCATCTCCTTCTGCCGTTGCATAACAGGTCTCTAACCTTCCGTTTTAATGCAGAATTGAAATGGCCAGATCCGAAACAGTCTGGATAAGACGAAGAGAAGTCTGGGAACAGCTCAGAGGATATTTCAAAACGATCAATAAACCGCGCGTACGGCATGTCTCTGGCGAGAACAGGGCTGGCCGAGGGTGAACAAGAAACGGAATGGTGAATTACCGAGGTCAGGGCTGCAAGGTCTTCTAATGACACCAAATTTTCCGCAGGTGACTCCGGCACCGCCGCCGGTGAGCTAAATACGAGCGTCACGCAGTGCCACTGATCTCCATCGCGCTGGGGCAAGTATCTGCGACATTTGATCACTGTATTAGAATCGAAAGCCCAGTCTGGTTGACGGCTTTGCCTCTTTGCCTCTTTGCCTCTTTGCCTCTTTTAGACGGACTTGGTCACCAGACTAATCCATAGTGTCCACCTGACTGATTGCGAACCTTAAACAGACCCTTGATAAACATCAGAGCGAGCCTCAACTCCCATCCTCCACGCTGCCACAGGTGAGTTCAGTGTCGAGGCGACTAATGCTGTTACTTCTGCTCAGAAGCTACCAGCTAGGTTTGTAAAGATGCCCGGAACAACCCTGCCCCCCTTTCCGACCGATGTCCGTACCCATCCATTGCTTGTCATCGACTATGATCTTCTCAGATCCGGTGATTCCACGGAGCTTGACCGTCTCTGGGACGCTGCGACTTCCATTGGGTTCTGGTAGTAAGTAACGAATTACACACCCCAAAGACGCCTTGCGCCCTCTCTTGCATGTGCTGACTTATTCCTAGCCTCAAGAACCATGGCGCCGACCAGGAAGTAAGCGACATGTTTGACATGGGCGCCGAGACGATGGCGCTCCCCCTCGAAGAGAAGATGAAGTTTGAGCAGGGCGATGATGGCCGATCGTGTGGGCACGTACTCTCATTTACTCAGCACCCTTATCACGAGTTGCTGACCAACCTTTTCAGATACAAGGCCGCCGGAGCAAATGCGGTAGATGCCAGCGGGTGAGTCCGAATGGTTCCGGTTATCAGCGATATCACACTGGAGAACGTCTACGTCAGCCAGTTGGACGCTGTCGAGTTCATCAACATCTCCAAAGATGATGCGCTTGCCTTCCCAAACATTGTTCATAGAACGTACCCAACGCCTACTACTGCAGCCATTCCGACAGCTGTGGCGCCGTTCGTCCGCAAGTCCCTCGAAATCAACAACACGTTCCTTCGCATCTTCAATGACAGGCTGGGTCTGCTAGAGGGCACCCTCGAGCGGTTGCATCCCATCGACGAACATAGCGGCAGTGAAGCCCGTCTAATCAAAGCGCCGCCGATGCCTGGAAAGGCGCTCGCAGATACAGCGACCCTCGGGGCTCACACCGATTTTGGATCTCTGGTAAGTGGAATGCCCCAAACAAAGTACTGATGCCGTGTATAACCTTTTTGTCAGTCCTTTTTACACAACAGGCTTGGGGGTTTACAAGTAATGCCCCCCGGTCACACGGAGTGGTTCTATGTCAAGGTTCGCTTCTTCTTTTCTTGTTGTCCCTTGCCAAGATTGCTGACGTATATGCTCGCGGAACATAGCCTCTTCCGGGCCATGCCATTTGCAACGTTGGCGATGCGCTCTCCCTCTTCAGTGGCGGTATCCTCCAGTCCAATATCCATCGCGTCGTCCCTCCTCCAGGCATTCAAGCCGAATATGAGCGTTGGTCTCTGGTCTTTTTCACTCGTCCAGGCAACTCCAAGGTCCTTCGCGCGCTCGTGGACGATAGTCCCCTCATTGCAGATGCTGTGCAGAAGCGCCCCGATCAGAACTTCGACACAGGCTCGACTGCAGCCGAATGGTTTGCGAGAAGAGTCAAATACCAGAGAATTAACAACAGGAAGGTGAGCAGAAGACAAGAATCAAAGAAAAAAACAATGCATTCATGTCTCGTCCTTGTTCGCGCTGATGCCGTGGTGAAAACAGGGTCCCGAGACATGGGCGGCAAGCAGGGGTACGGAACATACCCCTGCGGTGGTTTGAATTCAGACCAACTTGAATCGGTGATCGAGTTATGGCTATCTTGCGTTCCATTCTTGCATTTCTTGTCACTGTTCGCGGGTGCTGCCAGCCTACATTGTAGAGCCATTGATGTACTATGTCTGTGATCTGTGTTGTTGGACACTTCTTGCTCTCAATAGCTGTCTGAACATTTCGACGAATAGTCGCTGTTTGAAATCACGAAAGGACTGGTCCATGTTCCACTCTGCGATTCGGGGAAAGGCAGGACAACGTGGATAACTTGCGAGAAAAAAGCGCGACGTTTCTCATCCTTAAGGTTGTTTTGCACATGGAACACCTGGTGTCCAATAGGGACAGGTTGATTTCGAGCATTCTACGAAAAAAAAGAGATAACGATTGCATCCGAACAGGGTAATTTTGCAAACGACCATCTACAAGACCTACATGCTCCAACGCCGCGGACCGTACTATATTGGTGGCTTGCTATCCTTTTGAGCTGTGATGTCGACGACCGAAAAGCGGGATCACCAAGACCACCATCAGAAAAAGACGAAAAAACTCGACAGTGGAAAAAAGACGCTTACACATAGTAATCCGGTCACCCAGTGAAAGTGCGATACCCTGCGTTTTGCTCCGTATCCGGACATGCCCTATGATGGTGCCCGCTTCCGTTCGTTCGATACTCAAATTGGCCAGGGCATCCTCGCCTACACGTGCGGGGTCGCGAAGCGACGTCAGTCCTCGTTAGTCGCCAATCAAAACATGGACTTACCGAAAAAACTTCTTGCGTACATGTTAGCAGAGAGGAAATCGCATTCGCCTGACATGGCTCCCTCGGGCGTCAAGCACGACATGTTGGTCGACTTCATGACATGTCTAAGATAGTCACGAGGATCACTAAATCAAAATGAAATAGACCAAAAGAAGTCAACGGTGTTTAGTGCACAAGTAAGTATACAATCAGGGCGAGAGACGTACGACATGTTCGTTGACACATTGACCCTGTTCTCCCACTCAAACTCCGTCCACATGCTCCGAAACTATGGGCGCGCATGTCGTCAGTACGTCAAGGTCTAGAGCAGAAAATTTCTAGAGCTACCTGGGTCTCATTACAGTAAGCTGGTTTGATGTAATCCATAATGTCGATGTGGATGTCGTTCAGGATCACGCACGTCTCTGCGAGGCCGGGACCCTCCCAGAGGATGCTTCCAAAAATGACACCAGTCTCTGTCGAGGAGACTTTGATGGTGGCTTTGATGCTCTGGAAGCCATGCGGAGCGATAGTATAAACGGCGGGCCGCTCAACAAGTTTCAGATCTCCCAAGGTAGCAAAGTCGAGGCAGAGGTTTTGCAAGGTATTGGGTGTTTGATTCACAAGAAGAACGTCTTGGTGGACGTCATTATGGGCGCGCTCGAACTAAGAAAAGTGAGAACCCACCAAGAAGAATGTCGAAGCCATGCATCTTAACATACGCCTCGGCATATATCGGGTCCGAGAAACCTAACAGATGAAGGTATAAGCACCGTACGGCACAATCCCAGCGGGTATACGCACCAGTAAGCTGTGATATCCTGCTCAAGTTGGAAATGAAATCTTCGTGAACCTCGGCGGCGCCAGTAGCTTTGCCCAGATCATCCGCATACTGCCGAGGCTTTGAGACAACGAGCAGAGAGACCATTCCCAACTTACATTTATCGCGTCGTCTGCTGATTTCTTCGAGAACTGGCGGAAGTTTAGTAGATCATCTACCTGCACGATATTCTCCTTGGTGCTCTCCGCCTCTTTCTTTTCTGCCGCACGTTTCTGCTTGGGATGTCAACTCCCTCAAAGCCCACCTCTCTGATTGACGAAGTGGTACGTACCTCCTGAGCACCCAGCATTTTGCTATATGCGACCCGAGTGTCTCTTAAGAACATATCGTTAACCTCACTGTGCTCTCTGAGTTCACTCAGAGTCTCAATACAGCTCAGAATGCGCTCGTTAGAGTCCTCGTCGATCGGAACCGTGACAAATTTTGATTGACCGACACGAATGACAGAAGTCATGATGAGCATCACCTGAGTAGAATCGATAGCATAAGATGATGACATTGAAGGAAGCTTACACTTACCTCTGCGCGCAGTGCGTTGGCTCGGGTGTGGTCCTGGCTCGACTCATCGTACCGGAGGACGAGTTTCGTCAAGGCAGCCGCGAGAACAGCGCCTGTGAAGAAATCACCCCCCAGGATCAACGCTAGGGACAAAATCAGTCGTCAGAAGCCAACGCAGGTTGCCGATGAGCGTACCTCTGAGTGGAGGTTTTGACTTGCTGGGGGAGACGCGCACTGGCGTGGATGTCGTGTAGGCCGTTTCTGTCGCGTAGGTGCCGTCCGCCAACACCTTCGGCTTTGTCCCTCCGCTCTGACCAGTGACAGTACCATCTTCTTCACCGCCATCGGCCGAGCTATTTCCCTCTGCCTCCCTTATCTCGGCCGCCAAAATCGGAATCTCCCCGAGCACGCCTCGAATCTCGACCATCGCTTGCTCGATATCACTTGTGCCCTCCACATACTCTCCCAATATCCAAAGGACGCCTCTGAACACCTTCCCGCTCTTAATGCTACTGAGTGTGGCCGTTAACTTTTCGGTAATCGCTGGGCGGAGAGATGGAAACTTCTCGACAACTTCCCGGACGAAAGCGACGACGTCCAGCGCAGAAGGGTTGTTGGAATCTCCAAGGAAATCCATCAGAGCGTGCACGACACTAGCTGCTATCTCAGAGAACTTGATTGCCATGACGTGGATGCTTTGGATCAAAAGCTGACGGTACTCTGGTGTCTACAGCAAAGAAATATAAGCATTGTGAATTCTATATCGGAAGCCCCGGTCAAACCTTGTCATAATCGTGTTCTTGCGTCCGCTGAAGCTGTTTCTTGAGGAATAACACAACTTCTTCAACATTCCGGGTAGAAGTCATACTCAACACGATGCTCATCGCTTTTCGGCGGACTTCCATGTCGGCACTATGTGATATGTCAAGAAGAGAGAATGGCCTGTAGTAGATCAAACTTGCCTAGAAAGAACTTGCAGTACATCCATGATAAGTCCATCTAGTATGGCTCCATGCTTTGAACGCAGTGCGTCAAGTCTGTCGAGGACGATGATCTTGACATTATTGTCAGATTCCTTGACAACAAGGTTCACGAAACACGATGCCGCAGCTAATGAGATGCAGATTATATCCAGTATTCAGGATTAGAAAAGATCGAGCGGCGCACCTTTGACTGCAGCGGGGTTCTGCGTGAGCGTAGTGAGCGTCGTTGCAGCCTCATACTTTACCGCATGCGATGACGAGTTGAGCAGCTCAAACATGCAACGAATATATCGAGGCTATTCACCACCGAAGGATCAGCACACGAACACGAACATATGCGCTAATGTCACTCACTTTGTGAGTGGTATCGTTCATGCAGTCCATCCGAGCAACCTCGATGACAGCCATCTGTAGCCCCTCGTCCATCGATGCAACGCCGTCCCACACGCTTCTCAACCACTCCACTGCCTTGTTCATAGCCACGCTTGCGAGAAACACGAACGCGTTTCGCTTGCATGTCGCGTCGGATTCCGCTGCCAGGAAGGTCTGCATCAATTCCGCGGCATCCGGAACGAGAGACTCGTGTTCGCGATGGACGGTATAGAGCGCAAAGACGGCAGCCTTCCGAACATAGGAATGTCGGTGTTCAAGGTTGGCGCGGAGGGTGGGGATGAGCGGCTCGAGGAGTTCGACGTCTTTCGAGATCTTTTGGAGGAAGCGAAGCGTAGCGCCGCGGATATATTCGTTTGGATGTTGCTGTAGAAACGTACATATCAATCTTGTTCGAACGTCATCAGTAGAAGGAACGCACGAGGTCGTTTCGGATGGCGTTGCTAAAGGATGCGTTTGAGAAAACAAGACTGGGAGTGAAGCAAGAAGACACGCACACGACGAGGATCATCTCTTGCTTCAGTTTCCCGTTTTCGTCGTATTTCGGACAAATTTCCCAGTAAAAGTGAAGGAGTTTCTTCAGCTGCTTGTGCTTCGAGGGCATGATGTACTGTATAATTGGCATCAACAATGTAGGCTAGATGGGTCGCATATATAAAACGTCAGTTTACGATCTAGCGTGCCAGAAGTTGGGCGCATGATGCTCACCTGAGGATTACCATTGATAGTTGCGACAATGATTCTGCGCAACGTGTCCAATTTGTCTTCATCAGAGCCCTTCTCGAGCGTTGACCGCAGCTCCTGCGTTGATGGTGTCTCCGCAGTATCTTCGAATACGACCGTATAACAAGGAGATTCTCCTAACATCGTACTCCTTGTTGTCGTCGTCAGGCGTGATGTGGACCAGAACAACCTTGGAAGCCGCTACGCTCGCATATGGGAAAACACTACCACATTCGTGACACTACTTGCTAAGGAACTACTGGCCAGTCAATAAGTATGATAGTACGACCGGCTCGATCAAAAACATCAATATTCTGCTCATGATCACCTCCCCATCGAGCGGTTCTCCATCCATCGCAATGGTGGGAGCGTCACGAAAGATGTACCTTTTTTTTTATCAACGTGTAAACGGTAAATGCTCAGTGAATAGGGATGCAGCCACTGGCAGCTGTTGGTTCAGCCGGAAAGTTTCATGGCGCTCATTATCTCATGGAAATTGCCATGGCCCCCATAGTTGGAGTCCCTTTTCTCTTAACCTTCATTCACAAGAACCGTCAAGTTGCATGCAATTTCCTCCAATTGGGCCACGTCTGACGTGGTAAGCAGTGGTCACCTCATCTCATGTGTTCTCGCTCTAGCCCCATGCATCATCACCCAGCTTCGGAGTCAAGCGCGGGAGCACCTGAGGGGTCACAATTTGGAGCTCCTCCAGCAAAGATCCAGAAGGTCGAGCGCAAGGCTAATGACCCTGGGCCAGACACCACAACGTTCCCATTTTCGTCCGAGCAGAAAACAGACAACCCGTCTGCAGAGGATGAAGAAGCCCCCTCTGCCACACCCCGGGTCATATCCAGCCCCTGTACCTGTCGCTGTGGTGGGTGCTGCTGCCACGGCACCTCGCCCGAGCCGTTCGCTGTCACGCGAATCACAGGCTCAACCATCCAGAAGCGTGGATGGTGCCACACGTCTTCACCGACCCCGAAAACTGGGGTTGGACTGATATGGTATATGGGGATGTGAGCGCCCCCTCCATCTGCTGCGGGTCTGATGTGTGCGGCGGTGACCCCAGGAAGGGAGATTGGCAACAACCATCTCCCTGCTTTATGGGTTGGCACACGACCAATGTGGAAGCTGTCGAAGGATCATACAATGGCATCAACGTCCTTCGTTGTGATCTAGATGACAAAGGAAAGTGCCGCCGAGCTCAAATGAAACATTCTGCCAACTATGAGCTTCTCTATGATGAACAAGTGTCGTACACTGATGCCGATAAAGGAGATCGTGTGGGATACTTGCGGGAGAAAAGGAAAGAAATCAATGATGACGGTTTATTCCAAGACATGTTCCACATCGAAGATGATGAACACGACGGAGACGAAGGAGACGAAGAGGAGAAGATGGTAAGAAAGATTAGGAAGGTGATCGCGGGGAAGGCAGTGCGTAGGCAAGGACGCAAACTCGAGTTAGCTACCAGAAAGTCGGGTTGAATTTCTTTTGTTCTACCTTCGCTAGTGGTGGAATAATTGTTACGGGCCTAGTAATAGCAGGGTGCACCTTCACTGTGCCAATAAATGCTTCATTAAGGTTCATATCCTTCATTCACAAGTTGCATCATGGTAAGCGGCGGGATACCTATTCTCCACTATCTCAAACCACCATGCAGCTTGATCGGGAGACGATTTTCAGGAAGCTACATGTCCATGATAGTCGCCCCTTTGTCACATTTGACGACCAGTGGTCTTCAACAATTGTGGTACTGCAGAATCCATCGAAGGTGGATCAATACGAGCTTGTTGCAGGCCATTTGAGGCTTGACTCACACGGCTCGTTTGCGAAAAGCGAGCCTTGCATTCCCACTGTATTCCCAGATAAATATTAAGTCATATGCACACGATCGTACACACCACAGATTACTCGATAAAAACACCATTCTGCTCACCTCCCCGTCAATCGAACCTCCATCCATCGTAATGGCGGGAACGTCACTGCTGCAAAGCCAGCTGCGAGCTAATGCATGAGAAAAAATAAAGAAATGCGCCGTGTCAGCAATACGAGCCATGTCAAGGCAGGCTGCCTTACTTCAAATCCGAGATCGGCGCCGTGCGCTGCACCAGCCATTTTCCCAATTGGTCCGGTGTACCATACTTGTGACATTCCGGCCACCGCTCCAACTATCCCGAAACAGCATGCCAACAGGCCAGCAATGCCAATCGGAAGTCTGCAAGCGGGTAGAAAAAAGGTGAGCAAGGTGTCAACAAATACGAACATGACACGGAAGTCGGGGACGCCACGTAAGCCATGTAGAACAAGGAACACGTACTTGGAAGGGTTATCCCAATCTGCCAAGTTATATCCTCCCAGCCGACCCCCTTTCTGTCGGAATAGGAAATGCTCCTCTGCAACAATGACGATGAAGAACGCTGTCCAATAACTCAGTATGGACAAAAAGTTGCTAAGGATAGCACTGAAATGCTCCCGTCCAGCAACACCAGCAACGGCATAGGCGACGAAAACAAGGAGTACCCAGAGAAAGCGAGGTACCATCGCAAAAGGACGACCAAGTGCCTGTATAGAAAGAGCTGCGGAATATGTATTGGGTATGTTGTTGGAACTTTTTTGTGGGTGGAAACGTAAGCATCGTAGAGTTGGTCAAGACACGAAAGACTTACACTACACTCAATGCCAACAGCACCAAGAGGAATTTACCTCCGCCTCTCCAAAGCGACAACACCTGGGCGACCAATGCACCAGTGTTCCCATCTGAACCAAGAGCATCGACATAGACGGGATCAGTGATTGTCATCAATGTAGCACCCAGCGTCACGGTAAACACTATCGGAAGGAACAAACCACAAAAGGTCAACACGAACACACCCCAAGGGTTCGTGTCGACAGGCAAGCGGACGTTGTAGTCAGCAGCGACTGGTGCCCAGCCTGCCACTGAGCCAAATACGATTGCGCCAAAGCTTAGGATGTCAGCACTGAGTGCTCTTCCGGTATCTTCCGATGGCTTTTGGGCATTAATGTTGTATCCAGCTTTGCTACCAAGTCCATAGAGACAACACATGATGAAAAGAGTGGCCATCCAGGCATAGCGTTCGTAGGCGTGGATGATGTTGTAACCGATGAAGCAAGGAATGAGGCTGCAAACACCAATGATGATGATGCCACCAACAAGGGGTAGTGTGTTTGCGTTGGTCGAGGCAAGCGTCTGTCCACCAAGGATAACAGCTGTCGTAGCGAAGCCAAGCCTGATGCTAAATGTCGATGGGGCTGGTCTCAGGCACGGAAAAAAAAGACATACTGAGTGATGATGTTTAGGACAGAGAACAAGGTGCCACCCAGGTACCCTGAACTATAGCGGGAGATGATCATTGTACGCAAGCCAGTCTGTGGGCCAAGGATAGCAATGAATGCCGTTGCTACACTACCGAGGGCAGCAAAGCAAAATATAGTTGCGACAGCATGACTGGGCTATGTCTCAGTATGACTTGAAGTTGATACACATAATCAGAAACCAACGGTAGGGTAAGAGTGAAAGCATATTAAGCCAATACGCCTACGGGTATAGTCGTAAGTACCATGTTGACTGACCTATTATTCCATTGGTGAGGTACAAAACAAGGTGGAAAAGGTGGGCATACCACCACATCAATAGACTGTCAAATGATAAGCGCAAGTTCAGATACGACTCGACTTAGAGGAAACGTACTTATTCCAGGAATTTTTTGTTTCCCTCTGGTTTTCCGGCACGCGCTCTACACCTCTTGCTTCGACACCACTCTGGAAGAGCTTGGAGAGGAGCGGACCAAAGACGCCGAAACGTTTTGCAACCAATCGGTCAGGTACATCCTCGATTGCATGCACCTCAGTGTTCCCGTTCGCAAGACCCTTTTCCTTGTCATAGGAGGCGAGTCCGTGGCTACTATTGTTGCCAGTGGACATGTCGAGGGCAAGGAAAAGGACTAGAGGGGACACGTGGACAAAGTAAACCAGCGGAACAAAGGTCGCACGCCAAACGGTATCTGAAGATTCTGAACAGATACGCGATACTGCGGTTGAACCACATCAATTTATTTTCAGCGGTGTGTCAGCTGGGCCATGTCCGAAATTTTCGGCGAGGTCAGACCACTGAAGCTGTGAATATTGCAGCTCAGAAACCCCAGAGCGAGAGGCAGGATGTGCGGATGTGTAAGGTCACGGACTCACGGCGGTGTGGAAAAAAATTCAAATCCAACTTCGTCCTCAAGTTTCAACACTAGGGTACAGTTGAAAAGTCGGTATACACGTGGCAGGGAGAGGGACGGTAGCTCGAAACGCCAGTGTGGGCCAAGGGGTGATCGCAGACATGTTTGCTCGAGGGGAACTCGCAAGTGGCAGTTGATCTGGACTCCGACAGAATCCTTTCTGCAAGCAATGGCAGTAGGCTTCTGCAACAAAACCCTCTGTAAAGTTTTGTTGTATGGCGAGGAGCCCGGCGGTACATTGCTAAAATACCGGATCACACATGTAGTAACTCCTGAGCGCTTTGAGCGCTGAGCGGCGGACAGAGTGCAGCACTGCGTATACATTGAATGACTCACTTGTAATCACACAGGCATGTTGTCCTTATTTCTCTGAATCCCCAATGCAATGTCTGACTGGTCAAGTTCAGGCACATTAGTTCTTGGGTTTGTCATAGTCCTATTAATTGGACGACGAGCTCTCGGAAGTCGAACTTCTCCCCTGGACCTCCTGGTTTACCTTGGGCTGGGAATGTTACCGGAATTAACCCAGATGCTCCCTGGAGGACGTATTCCGAGTGGGCAAGAAAGTATGGTAGGTTACTAACGTGTTCGGCGACATGTCCTCTACTCAACACAATATCCATGCAGGTGACCTAATCTATACTCGAATGTTGGGAAAGGTCATCCTTATCATCAATTCGGAAAAGGTTGCAAAGGACCTGCTTGAGAACCGGTCCACGAACTATTTCGGATCGCCCATACCTCATACTGAATGAAAAGTCTGCTCCTCCTTTCTCTCACTGTGCTTGTCTTTCCCCTCGATTTCCTGTCTAGGCTTCTCGCCCTTTTGAGTCTCTGCTGAGGGTGGGCTGGGCTTTTGATGGTGGGCCCTCGGATGGTCTGGGCGCACCTGATACTGGAGCCGGCTGATGCTTGGTCGAGCGACACCACATGAGATGAAGCCACAATGACAATGAGTAGGTGATTCAGTGCTTACCTCGTCATGTTTCTTCTCGGAGGACATCGTATGCAAACTCGAAGATGCTGAGAGTGCAAAGTGTGAAATGTTCAACAGACGACTTGAAACCCCTGTGTATGAGAGGATACGAAATTGCACCTTTGACGATCGTCGATTCTACCGGAAAGCGGTTGTACTGTAATTGGGCTCCAAAACTTTGTTCTTGCCAGCGATTCCATACATATGTCCGTACATTCGCGTCTTACACGTGCGACGTTCAAGCATGCTTCATCTCAGGACCAACATGTCCAATTCCAGTCGGCATTCCCTTGGACCGTTATCGGTTTATCCTTCCTCGCACCTCATGCCGAAAACCGGAGGAACCACTCCTTGATCCCGCGCGCACTTTCCTCCTTTGCCCAACCTATCCAAACAAAACATCAGTCCTGTCCCGAAACCAATCTACTACAATATAAGAGGACGCACGTTCATGTGGTACGTCTGGGTTCCCGCGCACAGCAAATCCATGCGTGACGCCCGAAAACACCTGGACATAGTAGCTC
>JBBPJQ010000839.1:0-16006 GCA_038088795.1 Boletus rex-veris
AAGCTGCACTCACATGGATGATGCAAACGACAAGCAGACGCAAATAGAGTGACCTCGTTGCTGAGTCGTATCTAGCAATCCCATACACATGGCTTGGGCCGGACGGGGCCACTCTTCCCGCACAAATATCAACGACTCAAGCCGCCTTCCCCAACGTTCCCATGACCTCGCGCAAGTGCGCCACGTCCATCCTCGGCTCAAACAACAAACTAAACGGCTTTTGGTGCGATACGATCCCAGGTACAAACGCCGTGTCGTCAATAGGCCGCTTGACGTCTTCACGGACCCTAAACGCCCAAAAGATGGTCGCCGAAGCGATGTAGAGCGATCTGCAAGAGTGCAATGAGTCAAAAGTATCACTGTCTATAGTGGTTCATCGGATTCCCATATAGGCACATGCTGCAATGCATGACACATGGATCACATTGACTTACCGGATGGCGAGGTTCGATCCGACGCATGTTCGTCGTCCGAAGCCAAACGAATACGCTTTCAAATCGCTGTTGATGTTACCGTCAGGTCCTATCCAGCGCTTCGGGATAAACCTTTCAGGGTTGGGGAATACGTCGGGGTCGCGCGCGATGGACCTGCAAGGGGTCTATCAGTCGCTATGACTCGACTTTGGACGCGACTTACCAATGGTTTCCGAACACGGTTGCACCGGCAGGAATGCAGTAGCCGTCCTGCGAGTTCACTGTTAGCATGGAGGCTTGGCCGTCTCAAAAGGTGATGGACGTACCCAAAAGACATCTTTGGAAGCTCGGCGAGGTGCACCTGAGATGATAGGAGGCATACTTTGAGTTCTAAGAGGAACCAAGCATGGCTACAGGTACGAACCAAATGGATTGACTGGTCTCCATCGCAAGGCCTCAAGGATGAAAGCCTGAAGCTCTGTGAGCGACGCCCATTCCGCAAATGTCGGCGCTATCGAGGTCATTATACGGTGCATACGATCACTGCAAAAACTCACGTGCTTCTCGACCAACGACCGCATCTAACTGGGCATGTACAGCCGCTTGTGCTTCAGGGAAACGCGCAGCAGCCATCATGATGGTGGAGATCGCCACCTGGGTCTACGGCCAAAGATAAGTATGACAAAGGACACGAGCGAGGCACGACACACGTACAGTATCAAACGCAGCCCCGACGAGGGAGCCCAAAAAGTACGCCGTTTCCTGTTCGGTAAAGTTCCCCTCCGTCACTGTTCGGGTAATGATCTCCTTGGCCACCGACTGTGGCCCACTGTCCGTCATCTATGCACTCGTGCGTCAATCCAGTGTCGAGGTACGACGTTCCGCACTTACCATCTGGGATTTATACTGAGACAACCACGACGTTAACGCCTTGAACTCTTCCTCACCCCATTTCTTGAGTTGTCGGCCATACCACGGTATATACCGCAAGATGGGGAAATGATCCACTTTGTAGGCACCGGGCAAGAGAGCACCTTGAACGACCGGGACCATGCGCTTCAGATGAAGGATACAGGGGTCCTCCGTCAGCGAAACCGGCGTGGTTTTGCCGTAGATGACGCGCAGTGTTACAGAACCTGAGAATCTGGGACAGGGGAGAGAGTAAAAAAATGTGACTTGTACTTTTAGATAATCACCCACCGTTTAACATGCGATTGGTGCGACTCTGGATCGTCCAAGAGATCGATCACGATGTTCCTCGCAAACGATGTCTGGTCTGCATCGTACGCCAACGTCGCTTTTGGTTGAAAATGGGTATGCGCGGCTCTGTGCGATTGATCAGTAAGAGAGTGCGAGGAAACACGAGGACGCGACTCACTTTCGGAAACGTCGGAGTCTGTCACACGTGCTCAATAGCATAAACCGCATCCCCCGGCCCAGAATTTCGCTCCCCGCTACTGAATGAGGTCGGTCTACAAAGCACGCGCCCTGTTTTTCTAACAATTGTGTCGCTTCCTGAGTGACAGATTGGCACGAGACAAAAATAAATAAATCAGAGGCGCCAATGATTGACTGACATGTTCGGGCGCTTACACTGTGACGGCCAATGATGACGAGGACGTCGTTGCCTTGTCTGAGAGAGATGACGGGACCATATTGTTCAATCCACGATTGAATCAATCGTGGTGGACTGGTACGGTTGAGTCAGAGGTCAGTCTATGCAGACTCGCCGAGGTGATGTGGGAAGGACGTACTAACGCGCATGGGGCGAACCAGGTGGTCCCGGAGGGAGAAGCGCGTGTTTCTGCTGTTGCCGACGACGGTCGATGAAGTACACCCCAGCAACCGCCACGAGGACAACCAATACGGAACGAAGGAAAAACGGACCTTCCATGTTTCGAACACAGTGGACTGCTGGGGAGTCATAGGGCACAATAACGTAGGTATATATAAGGGGAATCGCACCCGCGAGGGATGTCATCGGGGATATCACGGCCAGACGAGATTGGAAACGAAGACTACTGTGTCACCGCACCAACAGGGCAACTTAACATGGCACCAGTGAATTCAAGATAGAATATCACCATCGCGTTGGCGACTCAGATCAACCTTTCTAACCGCTCTAAGGGTTCCGGTCCAATCAGAGGCTGCGTTAGTGTCAGAGAGTTCCTATATTTACACGTTCCTTTAGTCCACGTGGGTTGTGAGTCCAAATAGGGGTTAGGAAACCCGGCTGCTAAATAGTTGCAGTCTTCCGAATCTAACCACAAAGAGTACACATTAGTCAATCATTATCATTTTTGCAGGAGTGAGCAATCGAACGGGATTCGACCGAATGACACCAAGTTCAGGGTGATTGGCCTTGAATGTCAATGGGCATGGAGTTCACTCTTGTAAATCTGGTGGCACTCCTGTGGCGTCTTTCTTTCCTATTCTGTGGTTCAAATCCATCAGGTGGTGAGGAAGATCGCGTTGTAACACCCGGTACACAAAATTTTACATGTTAGTCAACTCGCCTGTCCAATTCACCCGCAGCACCGTTTCTTGGCGATGCTTATCTGGGATCTCGTGCCCCTTTTCAGGGCGTTGTAAAACATGTGGCGCCTCCATCAGGAGAGCGCTACCAGGTACCTGGAGAATGCTGGTCAATGACCTCAGCTGCTTCACGTCAGAGGCACAAGTTGCTATTTGCCATCCGATGTGATCGTACTAGAGCAAGCCCATCACAAGGCACACTGGTGCCACCAGTATGTCAATGGGCACTGGGTGGGGGTAACTTTATGTGTTACTGCAGTGCATGGAACGTTCCTCGCATTCCTAATCAATCGTTCGTGACAGCGAGCGGGTCTTCTTTAATCTTGTTTGTTCATATTGATGGTCACGTTCCTGGGAGGCAATGCTACCCCTACTAACTCGCTAACCACCAAGATCTGTTCATGCAGTGGAGGTAAGACTCATATGACCACATGCTACATATGATGCCGCCCATGTTGCAGAGCGGATTTTTGTAACCCAGCCAAGTACAACTTTCTGATGTACCGCCAACATTCAGTTTGGTCAGTCTCCCAAGTATAGTATCGGCGGAGGTGCTCATTCCGGATGTAGTACGCTATCCCAAAGACATGAGGATTCCTCAGGTGAAGGAACGCCGCGCAACGCACTCCGGCAGTCTAACATGCGACGAAGATCTTGATCTTTACGGGCGGCATCTCTGGGGAGAACCAAGACCAAGACCGGTTCCTGCACGTGGGATCGGGCAACGTCAGACTAACTGGCAGTTCCGCTCAATATACATATACTCCCATTGATGCCTCTTGCCAGCACCATGCGCAGCAACGACGCCACCACACGGGGTCTCAAAATCATGGATAGGCGCGCCACAATTCCCAGAGATGGGATGGGGTCTTTTGAACGGCTTCTACATTGATGGAACGTTGTGTCGACACGTTCTTCAATTATCCCCCGTTCGTGGACATAGTACGTACCGCCGAGTACCGCTTTAGGTCACTTACCAGGGAAGGATACCTGGCGGGCTGCAGGTGATAAGGCACCGAATCGGAAGGGTAGTCAAGCTCCAGACCGATTCCTGTGCCGTCTCTTGGACCTATCATGGCCCAATATGGGTCTAGCATAGGATGTGCCTGGCATCATTTGTCTCGATAACAACGGAGAGAGAGCAATCAAGAACTGATATAGAATGGACCCGCTGATGCCACTCGAGAGCACCCTCATCCGCTCCCGCCCTCTCGCAGCTGGCGCACCCACATATCCGTACTGTCCTATTCAAGTTGTATCTCGTTCACCCCTGGTCGGATGCCATCCATGATCGCCAAGACGCTACTGGTAGTATACACAGCCTCGTAGTACATTGGTGGAGGATGTCGGTGAGATTGCAGAACCATCATTATCGTCATTGAACACAGATGCTCATGATCAACGTATCTGACGAGGAAATCAATTCTCTACGCGAGCCGCGATCACGCACGCACTGCCCGCATGAACAGAGAGACGCCCGAGCGCTCCCAACGTTATGGCTCACCGCCCATCGCTCGTCTTGTACAGCCATTCGGTCCACCCTTGTTAATTATCGTTGACGTGCGTGACCTCCGCATGCTCCAGCTGGACGTGTCAATATTATATGAAAAAGTTTATATCGCCATTCTCGCACGATGCATAAGCAGCATGACTCTGCATACATCGAGTCATATACATATGTACTCAACTCCTACGTACAAATCCTATGACAAATCCACCCTTGCCTGCAAAAAGGGGACATTCAAGGACACCAAGGTTTTCCGCCCCGACTTCTTAGTGGTGACACACACACACGAGGCATATATCTAGGATAAGCATAACTTTACAAAAAAACCTACTCTCCATCTCACCTAAAATCACCCGTGTCTCTGTATCACAGAGGTAAAAGAAGAAAAAGGGCGAGCATAAACAATAGGTAATCTCTAAGCATCGACAACACGTCCAAGCGCCAAAAGCAAGCGACAAAGTGCAAAGGGCAAGGAGGGGGGAAACAGCGGTTATCTGAATCTATATTCTCGAAGACAACATAGAAAAACTTAAAAAATTTAACACAAGAACGTCGAGTTCAATTAACCAAGAGACTTGACCGCGCACTGTAAAACGCCGTCCCCGACGTCGACACAGTCGACATGCTGTCCTGACTTGGAGCCGCATCGTGCACCTTGCGAAACACCGTCACGTGACTCTTGACCAGCTTGCTGTCCGAGACTGTCGAGACGGCTGGGCTCGCCATCGGTGCGACGTCGTCATCGTCGTCTTCGCCGGGAATGTCAACTTGGTCAAACCACCCATAGACGTGCCATCCAGACGCCCGCTTGCCACGACCACCCGCTAAATCCAGCCCACCCACATGCGGCCCCAGACTGGCAGGCGACGCAGGTCTGTCCTCGGGTACCGGTTCGTCTTCGTCTTCCTCGAGATCTAGCGAACGAAGGACCGAGGTGGGTGTAGGCCACGTCGGAGATGGACTTGGCGTAGGTAATTGCACAGCGGGCTGCGTCTCGACCGTTCCCAATGTGTCAGCGGCCGTACGCTCGCTGTCAGGTCCATCGGCAGATTCGACAGTCGCCGAGTCCACACGGACCTTGAGCGGCATGCACAGCGTCCAATCATCACCCTGAACTTCTTCTACACCTTCCTCCGGTTTGATTTCGGGCGTCAGCAATGGCGACGTTAAAAGCTGGTTCCCGGGTGTGTCTGTACAGAACGGGAGTGACAAGGTCCAATCTGCGGATGCGACTGACAGCACAGGTGCAGAATGACGCCGTTCACGAAGAACAAGCAGTTCGGAACTCTGCATGGATATGATCCGAGAACCAGAGTCAGAGGAAAAGATGGGATGGCCGACGGTGGCCGCACTCGACTTGCGTCTAGGCTTGGGAGTCGGGTTGGCATCCAAGTTCACATCCGCATGGATCTGGACCCGTTTGGTACCTAGAGACGCATGCGATTTCGATCTTGAACCGAGTAATAAAATGCTCTTGGTACGGCGAACTTGGGTGTTGTCCGCGGCTTCGATGACGCCGATGCTCGTGGGCCGTTTTAGTTCAGGAGATGGCTTCTTCTCCGATTTCGACGGCGACATAGGGAGTGACAATTTGCCGGTGAGCGACTTGACGGACCTGGTTGGCGATGCCGGTGGACTAGGGAGGGCCGCACGAACACTGTTGACCCAGCTCAGTCGCGACGGTAATCGCAAACCTCCTGGTGGCGAAAGAGGCAGTGCAGTGGCAGGGTTCACGGGCGCTCCGGTCATAGTGGAACGCGGGGTTGACGATATGACTGCATTGGGACTCATGTTCATGGATAGTTTGCTAAGGAGGGGTGGGAGAGGGGGAACTGGGGGAACGGATGATGGTACAGCAGGTAGAGGGCCGGTTGGCGGTGGCCGAGGCAGTGGTGGCGGAGTGAGTGATCGCGACATAGCCCGCTTACGCTGCCGCGGAGAGAGACCCACGGGAGGTGTGAAATCCATATTTGAAGGCGAGGCAATGCCCAGTGAAATGGCAGAGATGCGTCCATTGGGCGGCGTAGAAGAGGGTACACGCGGCGAGGAGGTTTCAGTATCTGACAGTCGCGTCGTGGGGAACGTGGGAGATGAACTCCGCCCTACAGACGATGATGTAGAGCAGGCAGACACTAACGACTCGGTCTCGGAGGGCGCGTGTGGCGCGACACCAACAGCAGGACGCAACGCGAGAACGACCGCGTTCCGTGATGGCACAACAAGTGCTTGACGCTCTGGGCGCCCCCTCTGCGCTGACAACGGGTCATCTTGGATGGCGGCAGCGGGCAACGGTGCCCGTGGACCAAAAGTCGAAGCTCGCGGGGTGGGGTCTTCGTCAAAACTTTCGCGTTCGCTATTAACCACCGAGAGCGAGGCTTCGGTGCCTTGAAAAGATGTCCGAGTCATGCTTCCTGAGCGTGATATGCTCGTAGTACCGGAAATGACGCTCGTAGCAGACCCATTACCATAGATTGCATGCAGAGGGGCGACTGCAGCGTAACAGCCCGAGGTATTCGGTGGCCCACAGAGATGTGGCGGGGTAATCGTGACTGGAGAAGAGCTTGCGACGTTGAATTCGTGACAATTCTGACTGAGTTCGTTAGAGTCACAGGTCAGTTGGAATAGACGCTCATGGGCAGGGACGAGAGAACCAAGGCTCGACGTCGAAGCCGCGGCGGGTGACGAAACCGAGTACGGGGCCGTGGAGTGACAGGTATCAGGGTCATTGACATCCTGCTGAAATGGAGTCAACAACAAAAAAAGTATGGGCAAGTGGAGAGGGTGCGAACGGTGGCATTGCCCTCGTCCTTGGTGGGACGGTTCTTTCTGGGAGAGCGGGAGAATGGCCAACCAATCATCTTACGGGGTGCTTCGGAGAGGTCTTCGGGAGGACCTTGCGGAGAATCCTCGCGTAGTTCTGGCGTGGGACGGGAAAAGATGCGCTGGAAGGACGGGCGTGGACTGGTTTTTTGGGGGGCTTCCGAAAAGACAGCGATATTCTCAACGAGTGACTGTGAAGGGGTGGCGTGGGCGATGTCGAGTGACTCGCTGACCAGGTGGCTGAACTCCTTGACGGAAAAGGTGAACTTGTGAGTCCTGGCCATGGAGGACGATGGGGGAAGAAAAGAGAGACGGGGACAAGGCCTAAGCCTGGCAAGCGAGTCAGGGTTGTTGTCGCTTTTCAAATCCCAAACCAACTCCGTGACAATATTTGTAGATCATGACGTTGACGCGTACGACTTCGGGCCCGCTCGAGGATTAAGTAGTAGTCGGGCCAATTCTCAAAATGATCAGACATACCCCATCTCTGACACTGGCTTGACGCGCTCGGCCGAGGCAGGGCTAGTAATTCCTTGGTCTAAAAAAAAAGCTAAGCGTCGGTTCCGGATGCTATACAAATTCATTGTCTTCCATCTCCGGGCCGGGACAATCTCACGAGTTCCATTAACTATGCTCATTACAGTATCCAACAGGGAAATACAATAAACAACTCAGTCCCAACCCACAGACCCAGACTCACGGCCGTACTTCCAATCAGGTCTGTCACACAATTGTGAACCTGTATGGATTACCATCAGCGCTCATCCAACAATAAAGGGTGAGTGACGCACGCTTCACTTCTCCAATCCTTTCCAGTGGCTGCCTTTTCATCGCTCTCAGATATACGGTTGACCCACCCAGAAGGGTGCCCAGTATCAATCATAGATGAACGCTTGCTTGACACCAGTTTGAACTGCGACTTGCTCTCAGACGACCGAATGCTCTGCTCTTCCTTGGGGCGTTTGAATAACTCGAGGAAAGCCAATGAGTCCAAGCCACGCTCCAAGCACGACGACACTCACTTCGTGAAATACCTGCATGTGATGCATCTCGTCCTTTGATTTCGTCTCTTCCATATGATCTCTGACTGACACCAACTGTCCATCCACATATTCCATTCCTGTCCTTATGGCGCCAGCGATCGCCTTCTTGATCTGTCGCTTGACTAGGCCGGTCGCAATGGGTTTCATGGTCTTGTACAACAAGTCGTGCTTCGACTCGCGTATACTGAATTTGAGCGAACCGACTTTGACGTGCACATCCTTGACTTTGAAAACAGAACTTCGATCTTTGCCTGCCGAGACGAGCTGGACAACCGCTGTGAGGCCAGTTCCTCCGATGATAACATCTGCCATCCCCGAATCCACCACCTTTGGAAACCCTGTCTTCTTACGGAAGAAAAAGGCAACGTCGCGCATGTCCGCCTGTATCTGAGCGAATGTGAACGTGAATTCATGGCGATCTTCGTCGGAAATACTGCTGTACGGGCTGAACTTGAGATAGTTGTGAGCGACCAGGGTGACAATGTTTGGGAAAAGATTGCGACCCTGGAGGGTAAGATTCTCAAGAACCAGGTCCAATGCATCATCGGAATACTCGATACGCGGAATTGGAAAGTATCCGAGCTGTTGTTCTTGTGAGCAAGTGTACGCTTAGAATTCGATACGCATACCTTGTCCACTAGCGTCGGCACAATGACACTACGGATATCCGACCACAATCTTGACTTGAACTTGAGACTGCCTTCGCTATCGAAGAGCAAATCTTGTGTCAACTGTGCCCAGTCCTTCCGAAACCGATTGTTCAATGGATCTTCGCTCATTGCAGAGAACCAATCGCCAATCGAGTTAAACACGTTGTCAAAGTGTGTCCGGTACTTCTGGTCCCAGAACTTTCTGCCCGACTCGCGGATGTCTTTGCCCTCACGGCTGCATTCGTTTTGAAGGACGTAGCCGGCCTCCAACAAAAACTACAAAGCGTCATCAAAGTGCAAGAAAAAAACCTTGGATCATGACATACTTTGCGAATAAAAGCATTCAAGCGCTTAAACCACGCACGAAACTCTTCATCTCGACGAGCATCGTCATTAAGGGCATCAATAGAATCAAAGATAAGGTGCATGCTCTTCGCATTAGCGAAGCGCTCGAGGAGTTGTCGAAGTTCTGAAACTGCTTGTCGTAGAGTGGGGTCCTAAAGGGAGTGTCAGCGGACGGTTCTGTGCGAAAAGAAACCTCAGGACGTTAATGACGTTACTCGCACTCTCCTTCCCTTTCTCGCTGGTACCCTGACCGAACTCCGCATACTCCTCGGCGACAGACAGAAGCCATTTGATCGCGTCCTGGTAATCGTCATGCTTCTGACACTCCACGATGACCTTCTTGCCACGATAGATGAACTGGTCTCGTCTTTCAGCGGGGAAGTACTCATCCATCAGAAAGTGTTCCCCTTTCTGAATTTGTTCTCCAGCTTGTGTTTTCTGACCTCGAGGTGAGCGTTCCACGAACATACCCTCAAGTATGACATCAGACAACTGGGACAACGAAGCAATGTAATGCAATCGACCAACCTTTAAACGATCCTTGAAGTCGCGTTTCTTCTCCTCAGCTTCCTCAGGCTCTGCTGAGTGTTCCGATGCGACCCCCGCAGCGCCGCTGTGCAAGACGTGAATCTCGGAAACGTGCAGAGTCTGTCGACTTACTCTTGGGACTCCTTTGTCTTTTGGATGGTGTGTTGGACCTGCTCTGTGGCCTGGTCGCCAATCTTGGTAGTAGCTTCCTGAGCAGACCGAACCGCTTGCTTCCCTTCGTCGAGAACTTTGCCAGCGGTTGCCTCTTCACCTTGACTTGACTCGACCGTGGTTCCATCTGCGTCATCGGTGCGCGGTATCTGCACGTCAAGCACTGGCGTTTCTCCGGTGCCTATTTTCTGTCCGCCTTTCGTGACAAACTGGCCCTCTGGAGCGGGTTCATCTACACGGGACATCTCCTCTTCACCTGGCCGGAGAGCCTCGGCTGCCTTCGTTGCTCCTTTCGCCAATAGGTCGCGTCCGATGACTGAAAAGTCAGAGAGCAGTTTTCGGACTTCAGAGTTGGTGAGTATGAGCGAAAGCAGGGTACGAAGGTGTCGCACGGCTTCAAGTAAAGTGGATGAGAAGCAAAAGATCGAAGGGTGTGGGATGACGCACCTGTGTGACTGTCTTCTCTCAACTTTCCGCGATCGACCTCGGCGGCTTCCCCGGAAGCTGGTTTGGCGCTTTCCAAGTCTATCTCACGGGTGTGCCATACAAAGTTCTGAAACAATTCCTCTGCATTCTTTTGCGAGACGATGATCCGTGCAGTGGAGATCATACTGCGAAAATCATGGATGAGCGTCTTTCCTTCGGGAGACAACTTGTCAAGGTCAACAGGTTCAGCGTGTTCGAGATATGACAATGTATTGTGGATCTGGGCGTTGTCAGGCATGCGACCTTGTCTCAAAGCTTGGACAACTCCATATAGTTTGATCTTGATACGTCCTTAGTAGCGTTCCGGGTGAAATTTGCTGAGTAGGTACTTACTTTCCTGTCGACATCAGCCGCTTGCTCGCCTTTGTCGGTTGGCACGGCAACGGAGCCCGCCTGGGGGTGCTCTGAGATATCTTGCGGTGCCGGCGGTAAAGACATTTGTACAGAGCGGTAGGGAATCAGAAGGCGAGCAAGAGATTTGAGTACGGTTTGGCTTATATACTCCCCTATCGCCGAGACGACGTCATAAGTCACGGTGTCACGGTGGTTTGGTCTGGACTCACGATCGACGATGCTCCGTTCGGCGCAACGTTTTTGAACTCAGCAACCTCGGCATGAACGAAGGAAGGCCAATTGCCTTTCTACGATACCATCAAGTCCCTCCTGAACGGTCGATAGTGATCTGCACCTAGTCTACAACCTCGACACGAAGTAGAATTTTATGGTGACCAAAATTGAATTGTAAGGAGATAAGGACATTGAAGCATACATACTTGGTTCGTTATATCGTCATCCCATCCGTCATCCGAGTCGCTATTGAGCGCATTCTCGGCATCGTGAGTTTTGTGAGGAGGAAGGGATTCGTCGTCTCCTTCTAGTTGATGTTCAGCTTCTAAGCAAGTTCAATGATGATTTGCTGAATGAGAGAACAGTGCACGCTCACTCACTCAGGCCCATCCCATTTCCCACACCGCCCATATACCCATCTTCGTTCTCTGGCAGGTCTTGGGGTCCAGGTATCAGCTGCAACTCGTCGTCTTCAGTATGTCTCTGATTACCAAGGTATTGTCCAATTCACCAATACTCTAATCACTCCGAGTTGCGAGCTGAGCGTGTTTAATGGATAGGTACAACCTCGCTCCTTGAGGGACCCTCAGATTCTCACGCATCCGTATGTATCTGTTCATTATCATTAAGGGCACGATGCAACTTATTATCTTGTTACTAGTTCTATTGGACGGAATTTATTTTGTGAAGGGAATTTGGAGAGGGCAGTGGAATCATTCGAGGATGAGCACGTCTGCAACCCCGGATTCAAGCTGTCAACCCTCGGAGGAAACCGGAAGGAGAAAGGAAAGGCATCGGATCCAGTAGTAAGCTCTGACTTGGACTAGGCCAAATAACAACCCTCATGACAATTCCTAAATGTACTGTGCTAAGTTTACTTCTTGTCACCATAAAATTCTACTTCGTGTCGAGCAAGTGTCGAGGTTGTAAATGCAAATCACTATCGACCGTTCGGCCGATGGCGGTGATCGAGGAACTTGATGGTCAAAAAGGCAATTGACCTTCCTTCGTTCATGCTGAGGATGCTGGGTTCAAAAACGTTGTGCCGAACAGAGCACGATGTCGTCGATGCATATTTGCCTAGCCTCTGCGTAGTCTCGGCACCAGTCTAGCCTCCGCCATGTAATCGCCATCCAGTGATCCCTTGCAGCATACCGAATGTCCGTACAATTTCAGTTTTAGACCTGCGTGAAATTACCCGCCTACTTAAAGATTGAGCACCCGGTCCGTTCTTGAAGGACCTGCGTCGGCTTTTGGTCCCCACTGATAACGGTGTCATGTGCACTGCCATATTATAGTCCACGATAAAACCTAGTCGACCCCAGATTTTCTTGCGACACGTCATAAACACTTGATAAACGTGTCTATTCTATCCCCATGCAATCAGGTGAAGATAACCACCTATTATCCAAACTGACATGAAACAGTTGGTGTGTCAAAACATTGACACGGAAACGACAGTGCCATATGGTCCGACCATGCGAATGCACGGAATAAATAAAACCAGGAAAGAACCTCGTCATCGACACATGTGTTCCGGCTCCCTTGCTCTACCAACTGATCAATCTCGACGGAACGACTCGGGGGGAAGTATTTGGAGGCTACTTGTACTAGTACCGAGCATCATGACGTTGTCTCAGAGTCTCGGCTATTAATATGACTTCCGGGGACCGTCATGATGAGTTCATGTAACTCACCACTAGTTCAATGGCACCTGAGGAAGCATCGGGTGATTCACATCACGGCCGAGTATCCGGCTGTGTTGGCGGCCCACGTTCTCCGCAGTAAATGAAATGAGAATGAGGGGAATAGCCCCCGCAATACTGATCGGGTCCGCAGTGCCCGCTGAGCCAGTGCAACCGGGATCTCCGGGGTCCGATGTTTTTGTATGAAACGTTCGTTTGTCAGTTGTTTTGGATTGGGTCGCTAAAATCCGGTCAGTTCGACTTGCCACGCTGAACTTGTACCTTAAATTTTGATGTTTCCTATAATATCCAAACATGCTATATTACTTCGGACGGGACTGGATCAGCTTGGTCCGCCTCTCAGCGCTTTCCCTTCTGGTTCCACATCCCCTCTCGCTCTCCTGTCCTATAGACCGCGCTAGTGATGTCCGTCAGCTTCAATGGTGCCACTCGTGTCGAGGTGCTGATCCAAGATTTCGACTCTTCGGCTTGTTGCATTGACACTCCAAATAGGTTATCTCTGTCCTCGCAAACTGCGGGAGGGACACAGACAAAGCCAGGCGGGCTCTCGTGACATGGATCCGACATAAACAAGGCAAGGGTCGTGGCACCGAACACATCTTGGTCAAACTACGGGATATCGAATCAAAGGCTCGTCCCTATTTGTTATTGTCAACAAAAGTTCGCACCTGACGTCCCTCAAGTTCATCAAGGATACCAGCCTGCACAGTGCTTTCCGTGATGCAAGAGCCGAAACATGTCTACCTAGGGCTCCCGATCTTCCACTCCCTTCCGTCAAAAGAAGATCAGATGAACGGACCCCCGAATCTATGCCCACACCTAAGAGTACAGGGCGCGCCTCAATCTCTTCCTCACTGAATGAGCTTCCCGCGACGTCGACAACTACCCCACCAGTCTCTCCTTTGCACTTTTCGCAGGACTCCTCACAAATGTCAGAAGCCCTTCCTGTGAATTCCAAACCAAGTGGACGGACATCATATCCCCAAAGTATCTCACGTGTCTCACAGCCTCATTCACCGCGAATCCAGATCCCTCGAGACCGGTCACTACGCCCAGACCCCAGTTCACCAACCACGTCTTCCCCAGAAGAGCCTGATCATCATTTCAACAGATATAGCCACATCTCTCAACCAGTGGGGTCGTCTTCTGGCCTATTAACTCCAGTTTCGGCCAGTCCTCCAGAATATCCAATGTCACAAATCTCTCGCGACCAAAACTTGGATTCTCGTAGACGTTTGTCCTATGGCTTGGTTTTTCCCCCTTCTTCAGCACGGATAATAATCCCTCGTTCTCGATCGCAGCGAAGCGTGCCCCATTCACCGAATTCTTCCTCAGACGAGTCTGATTCTCATCTTAGGAGATATCGTCCCATGTCTCACCCAATAGGATCCATGTCACATTCAATTGGACACATGTCACCAGGTCGCTGCCGATTAACACCACCCAAGACCTGTCCTCCAGATGTGCCCTTGCCGCCCATCCCCTCTGATGACCAGGGTGTAGACTCGGAGAGCGACAAGTCCAAGAAGAGCCTACCCGCTGAGCACCCTACGCCTATGCGATCATCCATGTCGCATTCATACACTCCTATGCGCCCGCTCCCGATCCAGCCCATACCCAGTCCCGTTCCAGGGTTGGACGAGTCAGAGTCTCACGACGCTATTGGGGAAGATACGTTACGGCAAAACTGGCAGGGATCGGACGGAGACCTTCCTTCGGATATCGTTGTCCGGCAGGATAGCCCCGTATACGCGTTCCGTGACGATCACGCTACCCCGACTGGTATTAGCCCTCCCCCTCCATATGTTGATCAGCTTGATACTCATGCACCCCCTGACATGCCACCAATTGGCGGTTCGCTCGAAAAAGTTATGGATGCATGTGGGGGCACCCCCGAGGTTCGACTTGTGGTCTCCAAGTGCGTCGAATTTCACCGTGGGTACGAACCACCGTATTGGCAATCCCGCCTCCAGGCTTGTGGGCTGGATGCGGAAGCGGCCAAGTACTTGGTTGACGAGATGAGCAAGCAGGTAGATTGGGCTATGTCGTTTCGGAGATCCACTTGATATCGATGACCATGTTTTTGTTTTATTGGGTTCGTGTTTGAATAGTATACTGTACATACAGATGTAGCAATACCTCTTAGCACATCCCTTGACCAAGAAGCCACTATCGCAACGGATCTACTAAGTTGTATATATGTACTTTTTTTTGCATTGTCGATACTTGTACATAGCACTCGTTATTCACCTCAATACCATGGTTGAATACCCATACCCAGGCTTTGGTTTGCACCCGTTGCCAGACTCTGTCGCGGGAGTCTCTCGGCACAGGCTGGGGTACTCCGTCTAGCACGAACGTTCCCCCTTATGTCCTTGCACAGCATTGGCTCACCAACCCATTTTTCTCCCACACAAGACACCACCATGAACGTAGGGACCCAGGGGAATAACCATTGGGAAAAAGGAACTGTATCGTTGCCCTTGAGCTTGGACGCCGGTATTCAATCTTATGCGATGCGCTATAAGCTGCTAGTTATCATGATGTACCTAGGTACATCAAACTAGCATATATACCGCCCGGGATACTGAACCATAAGCGTTCAGTACCTTTCGGCGTAACGGTCCGAGTCCAAGCGGCGGGCGGTCCGGACTGTTTACAGCAATCATGCGTCTTCACACAAGGCTACTGTGCAAGCTTTCATGTACCAGGTTCAATCTGACCACTTATGTCCTTGCACAGCATTGGCTCTTGTTTCTGCGCAGTGCGCAGTGCACCAAGACCCCCAAGGTCCAACCACGAACGTAGGGACAACCATTGGGGAAAAACTTGAAGAGCCTGGACGCCGATATTCAATTTTATGCGATGCGCCATAAGCCCCATGATCACGATGACGGCGGACCCGAAGGGCCCCTTACTGTACCTATAGTCATCTGCATCCGCCTCCAAAGGCCCCTCCTTCCCATG
The DNA here is from genome assembly GCA_038088795.1 of Boletus rex-veris. Lineage (NCBI taxonomy): Eukaryota > Fungi > Basidiomycota > Agaricomycetes > Boletales > Boletaceae > Boletus > Boletus rex-veris. Next base: position 15,739 of record JBBPJQ010000839.1, read on the forward strand.
CTTGTCAGTGTGACCGGGTTCCTTAATCAAGCTTTATCAGGCATGTTGGCGTTGATCCAACCACAAAGTTTATCTGATTCCACACCTTTTGACACTTGTGATTCCCAATGCTAATGTTTCCAATACCCTGGAACTGTCAGACGGGTCCTTCCTTCTTGGATCCTTTTTCGATGCGGCGCCCTCCAGGCAGGTAGGCGCGTGGTTCATGGAGGGTACCGACTAATATACCGCCATCAGTGAGTGGTCTTGGTTGATCGAACCTGGTAGC
>JBBPJQ010000840.1:0-15998 GCA_038088795.1 Boletus rex-veris
ATGACACCCATCTCACAATTCACACCCCAGTCTTGCACTGACAACTGTAAGTCCTCTCTGGTAATCATAGCCTATACATCTCACTTGTCAATCTAGCCATGTTCACCAGTTTGGACGCGAAGTCCATTGCATCCAACCATCAAATAGGAACTGTTTATTCCTCGCCAAACATGGACTTCGTGCCCAAACCCCACAACAGCGAAGAAGAACTGCACGCTCGAGCAGACAGACGATTCGGGACTGCCAACTGCTTCCAGTGGCCCCAGCTCTACTGCCACGACTATCAGTACGCTGTTTGTATCTGTCGACAGGAGCACTACTTTGCCCCCGATCCAATTTCATGGGTGTGGTATCGCCCCACGCTCGATGACTTTGAACCCCTCACCCATGCTGCATTTCGGGTCAGCAAGTTGAAGCAAGAAAAAGCACTCGGCATCACATCATTGCGGCAGATTGCGTCAACCCGCTATAAGGGTTGGAAGGACACACGCGGGAACAAAACTGATATTGTCAGTCGGATGCTCAAGACTCTCGAACACGATACAATGATACTCCTGAATCATCCCCTCACCTTCCGCAACATCACCATCTTCATCACTCAGGCTCAACAGTTTTTCCTTGACATCCTGGCATTCCTTGACTTCATCAATTATGCCCAACCTTGTATCGACAATCCTGCTAGTCCCCCCCATCCTGTTTGGTCCCACTGGATGGGCTGTTTCACGCAAGATACTAGAATATGTGATGATCTCTTCCACGTGGGTGTACCAGTATGGCTAATTCGCTCCAGCCATACGATCACCTCTCAGACTAATATCAAGAGGCCTGTCAAGTTCACCTTCCCCAATACAATTATTCACTCGACATATTCTGAAGCTGGTAAACCCATCCGTCCTTTTGAGTCCCTTTATCGTGGGCCAGGCGGATTCTACCGTCACTTCCACACGCGGTGCATGTACACGGGTTCAGATCTCAGTCCTAGCACTTCTCAATGCACCCCCCCCCAAATCTCTAGCATTCGACATTTGGGCAAATGCCATCAAGTGCATGGACAGAGACTCAAATAGGGTGAAGGGGGCATTGGTGGATAAGGGTTATCGCGTTCCAGAACCCACCCTTCTCATCTCTGGACAGTCCCCAGAATGATGCCAGCTGTTCATGATGAACTGGCTCGCCATTTGACCACTGTGGATCAGCCGCCTGGATCATGATCCTCCCCTCCGATTCCCTTTCCCCCAAGAATGGAGGGAAATTTTGCACAGCGTGTCACCCAGCACAAACCTTGAAGCCGTGTCCACGACTAGCAAGGTCCAACGTACTGCAAAGGGTCATAAGTTAGCTGCGCCGGAAATCTTTGAAGAAGAATTCGCTGCACTCACGCAAGGGTCCTGTTTTGCCCCGAAAGATGAGGTGGAGTGGCATGGCAAATATATTCCAATCACGTCTCTCACAAACCCGCCTGCCCGCCTTATTAGGGCTATTATGTGGGAGGTTTATGAGATTGGCTGGTGTTATGAGATGCTTGCCCTTGATCAAGTCCTCAATCCCCGTCTGTGGGTGGAACATCAATCCAAGCATCTTAGCTTCTTGTATGCCTTGTTTCCAGGCAGTGCGGGACTGGTGCTGTGGTCAGAGAAATTGCCATCCGGAGCTGGCGATCTCGGTTTTACGGACTCATTCCCTCAGAATAAACGTATCCTCACATCCTTTTGTCTTCTCCTCTTGACGTGGCCAAATGCCCACCCCTCCTTTGCTTCCTTCCATGTGATGAAATGGAATTACCTGAACGATGGATGCATGCCCATCGAGATCTACGACATCATGTCTCAAGCATGCCTTTTTATGTGCAGACATTCTTTGATCATTTCGGCTGCCCCCCTCTCCTTCCGCATCGTTTCCCGCTCAAGTACCACGAATAGCATTATGTAGAGGGAATCTACTTGTCTTTTGTGTTGGTGCATATCCAATTCTGCTTTCCCCTCACTGTACGACTGTTCTGTCAGTTTTTTTCTTGTTATGACACTCGGTACGCAATGTGATATTCCGTCTTTAATTCTTCACTTTTCAGGGCAACATCAACCCTCAAACACAACCGCAACCCTCAACCCATTCACCGTGTGGTGAGTACCCTTTTTGATTCTAACGTGCATGTCAATGTTTGCATTTGTATCATAATCATCGGCTGGGACCTTTTGTCCATATCAGCCCAAGCCAGATCCAAATCTCAACTTTGCCTTGAACCACCGCCCAGACATTCATAAACCCCCTCCTCTGCTCAAGCTACCCTGTCGTCTCTTAAGTGGAAAGCCAGGATTGTCCACTATAACTTGCTGCTATCGATGAGCTCTAACTTCAAGTGCAGCACAGATTGTCCCCGCACGTTCACCTCCCAGCAAGATCTGACGCAACATCAATCTACATGTCAAGTCTACGCTCATGCACAAGCTGAGTGACTCGTGCGGGCTCACGCTACATTCACCTTCACCAAGGAGCCTCCTAACAAGCGTATCAGGTTAGGCGCTGATGCAACAATAGTTTGTACCGTGAATTCATTGGAGATATGTAGCTCACTTCTATCCTAGGATGATGTACCGATTCATCTTGGGAACTCACATGTGGACACACTGGCTTCAGTCACTGAGGTGAGGCCTTGATCAATAGTCTTAGACTTAAAAGCCAACAGTCCGTTCAGGACACTTCGACACTTCAGTCACATCCCAATATCCATGATGCTCCAGCTGCCCTGCAGCCTACCCCCCACGTGCTCGATTCTTCCATGCAACCAACACATGCACATCGACAATACGCTAACAACCCCGATATACCTGCCACCCAGCCTACGCAAGTAACACACGAGGCCGCTGACATTGCAAACCCTGTGTGGCCTCTTCTGCCTCGCAATCGATGATTACCCGCCCGGTATTGTGACTTACTGCCTGAGCCATCGGTCCCTGCAGTTGAGCCCCAGCCTGCATCGTCATCCATCTCCATCATCCCACGAGTGATTCTGCACGTGTGGGACTCCTTTATGACACAGTTCAATAAGTTCGGCATCGTGCATACCTACCATCATTGCCCATCACATGATCCGGATGCCTTTCTTTCTCTGGATGAGTTATCCCAGCAGATGCAGCCCATCAACCTTGGCTCTACACAAAGCCACCATGGTGACTATTCCCCACCTTGGCCATGGTCCAATATGTTGATCTGGTGTCTCATGTCATGGAAGAACACAGGAAGCACTTTGAAATCGAATGCAGAAGTCACTCGACTGGTCCATGAGGTCCTCCAAACACCAGAATTCAAGATCGCAGACTTATTGTTACGCTTGGCCCAGATAGGGACAAGTGTAGCCTTGAAAGATGGTTCAAAGGGGTTCGAGGTAAAGCGTGCACTTAATGGTAGCACGAAGTCCGAGGAAGACACTCCACTCAACAGTGGGAGCGACTGGTTCAAAGGTTCAAGGTTCAAGGATTCAAGGTTCAAAGGCGACGAGGCAGATGCTCGAAGGAGTCTTAGAACAAAGACAAGGTAGATTCAAGGAGATCTAAGCTAAGAGTACAAGATATCGGTATCGAGGGTTTATATACCCGAGTACAAGTGTTTAGGGCAAGCATAGAAGGTAAAAGAATATGGAGGAAGTTAGTCGCTGACGAAGCAAGTGAGATAAGAGATAAGAAGATAAGGCGATAAGGTCTTATGGAATGTGGATGAGTCAGCGACGAAAAGAAAACAAAGTCCTAAGGTGAGGATCGAACATAAGAGTACAAGTGAGAGACGAGGACGAGAAAAGACGAGTTGTAACATTACCCCCCTACTAGATCTGAGACAGCGTCGAAAGACTACTAGTAAATGCTGGAGTAAGAGGGACCAGGGGAACCGGTGATGTTGGCGTATCCTTCTCCAGTGATGGGATCGTCATACTGTGCGTTGTCGTACTCTGGGGAGTAGGTGCAAGGAGGGGGAATCGGGAGTGCACGGTGAGAGCCAGAAGAACGTGCGGACCAGTAAGACTGGTTTGAAGAACCATGAGAGGAACCGGAGGATGACGATGAAGACTGTCGATGAGGGGAGCGTCTCTCTGTAGAAGATGGGATAAGATGGCGGGCAGGAACCAGACCATCAGACAAACAGTTGGCCAAAGAACCGCAGGTACGAGTGGGACCAACAGAGGAGAGGCGATTGGCTAAAGAAGGATGGCGGGTGCGCATGTGACAGGAATGCTGGTCATGTCCTGGAGCCCATTGGCGACAGCCAATAATAGGACACTGGTAGAAAGGACAGTGGCGACGAACATGTCCGAGACGATGACATTGAAAGCAGGTGTCGGGATAACATGGGTCAGAGGGGAGAAGTGGTTGCTGTTCTAGAGCGCCATAGAAGGGAGTGGTTCGGTTATTGTGGGAGGCTTCGGCACGATTCAGCATGGTGATTTCCTCAGGGGAAAGTGGGGACGATGATGCAGAAGGAGTAGACGGGGGAGAGATTTCAGTGGTCAATGCGGGATGGTTTAGGGGAATGGTTCGGGCGGAGGCGATGTGTTGGGCAGCGAGCTCTATGGTGTATCGATCGATGTCCATGAGTGTTGAAAGGACACGTACTTGATGTCACGTGACCTGCTTATATAATCAGTAATAGTAGTATATAAGACTCTGCTGAGTCTGAATATGAATATAACTCTCTTGATCCCTAACCGCTATCATCTCTGAGTAACTCCCTCCAAAGGTAATGCCCTAGAGTAGATTCCCTCTACCTGGTGTGTACATCAGGTAGATGCTATTGCAACAGGTTATGAGCCCCGAAGCTCTATGTTCGGGACAGACTGTACATCCCCCCGAACAGTATCTTCTCATGGGTAAATGCCTTTGGACATTGGCTGTCCTGTGCGGAAACACCGGACACCCTGGTTGTGCAGCAATGCCCCAGGGTAACAGCCATCAGACTACAGATGTAGGAGGTCGCCATGACCCTACATTCTGAAAAAGCTCTGACTGTTCAGCGATGTGGTTTTTTCCCGCTCCCTTCACCAGTCCTTATGCTGACACGTCACCTTTACAGAACCTACCTCAACAATGTCGTCAACCCTCAACAACATCTCCAAACTCAATGGAGTCAACTACAAACATTGGGCTCAGGATATGGAAGCTTACCTCTGTGCCACCGGCTCCTGGCACAGAAGCTTCACCAAGACTCGCCCCGGCATGGCCGGAGCAACTCCCACCCCCGAGGAGGAAGAAGCCATGGATAAGTGGGATGAGAACGATGACCGGACCCTCGGGTCCATCTGCCTTCGCATCGAACCTTCCATCTCCACCAACTACACCTCCTACAACCAAGGCAAGGATCTATGGGACACCCTCAAAGCGAAATATGAGGCCGCCTCCCTCGCTTCCGCCTTCACTGAGTGGAAAATCATGCTCGGGATCACCTTTCCCGACAACAACCATCCTGGCCCCGCCTTCTCCAAGCTGAACTCCAGCTTCGCTCAGCTGGACCAACTCCAGCACATGGTCCCTGATAACCTCAAGACCCTCATCACCGTCGCGAAGCTCCCCAAGTACACGGAGACCCTCCATCAGACGCTCAACGAAGCGATCGATGTCGACCCCACCAAGACCAAGGTCAAAACCATGGTCGAACTGGAAACTATCCTCACCACTGCTTGGCAGCACTATCTCTCTCGCCAGCCCCTGCCTCGCGCACAGGCCAACAAGGTCTCCAACGTCCGCCGCCAAAACGGTGACCCCACCTTCAAGCAGCAGCAGAAGGAGGAGAACTCGTCCAATAAAAAGGACGAGAATAAGGACAAGGGGAAGAAGCGCCGCCAGGGCAAGCGCTCTGAAGAAGGGGAGAAGAAGCGCAAGGATCGTGTGGCCACTGCCGCTGAATCATCCTCCGCCTCGTTCGCCTTTGCGAACATGATCATGGAGCCCGCTGTCCTCGACCCGCCCTCCACCATCTTCACCGAGCCCGTCACTGACCCCCGCACTCTCGCACACACCATCGGCGCTGCCTATTACGGCCCCCCTGCTTTCCCTCAGGCCCAACAGGCCATCTCTCTCGCTCGCCGCATCGGGGAGACCCCCACCGCTCAGGTTGTTCGCAACCTTGAGCCCATTGCCACACGTCGTCGCAACTGCCGCAACCGGCCCACACACGCACGACAACACTCCGCCTTCAATGAAGACGGCCCCTTTGGTGCTTGCACCATCCCTCCTAACCACGCCAGCCCCTCCACGCCCTCTCTCATGACGCGCATGGACACTGCCCGAATCGTCGAGATTCTCTCCGATTCAGATGAAGACATGGTCAGTTTTGACTGTGACGATGTCAGCCTGGGCGGGGACATGGAGGCCGATGAGTATATTGCAGAGTTTTACAACAACGCATCCGAGTGGCAAGTCCCTCTCTTTCTTTGTCCATCTCTCACAGGCACTGACGCGCGGATACTTTCGCCTCAGATTGTATATAATATGCATACGCCTGTAGTAGATAGCAACAAATCTATTACTTTTCCTCCCTTCTCCATGTGTGACTGCTGTAATAAGCAAACCAAGAGTAAAGGAAAAGAAAGAGACCACACCAGTCACCACCCACCACCAGACATGTGGCTCCTCGATTCAGGAGCTTCATCCCATTACACTAACGATCTAAACGATCTGGTTGAGTACACGCCGTTCCTCTTACCAACCTACTCCCAGACGGCAAATGGTCGTGCAACCATCTTAGGCAAAGGAACAGTGGTTATTCGCTACCAAGGTAGACTTGTGCGGTTATCGCTGGTCATTTACATGCCATCCTGTACTGTAAAACTCATATCTATGGGTACCTTACCCACCGACGCCTGCATGTCGCTCCAGACCACTTCCAGTCATATCAACATCATTGATCATTGCACGAAACAAATGGTACTAAGTTTCCACTCCCATGGCAACACAATGTACTGGATATGTGCACCCACTGTTCGTCCTCATGCCGACTTAGCGTCGATGACCTCTGTGGACTATGAACTCCTTCACCGCCGTTTAGGCCACCCCTCGTGTGAAGTGCTCCGCGCAGCCAAGAAGCACATTAAGGACTTTCCGGATGTGGACATCCCTTCCACCGCTCCTATCTGTCCCGGATGTGAGATGGGCAAACAGCCCAACCGTACTTTTCCTCATAGCGAGAAGTGCGCAAGTGCTCCCTTTGAGTTAATTCATTCTGACCTTAAATCGTTTGAAATCGAATCGTACCATAAGTACAAGTACACAGTCGTCTTTTATGATGACTATACATCCATGGCCTGGCTGGTCCTCATTAAAACTAAGGATCAGACCCTTAAAGCCACTAAATAGTTTCATGCCTATGTGCGTACTCAGTTCAACGCCGTCGTAAAACACTGGCGCTCTGATGCAGGGGGAGAATACACCTCCAAAGCTTTCACTGAGTATATGTGCGATAATGGCATACACATACAACAATCTGCCCCTTACGCTCACCAGCAAAACGGACGTGCGGAACACCTCATCTGTACTCTTATGGACAAGGCACAACCCATGCGACTGCAGGCTTGCCTGCCCGACTCTTACTGGGAGTTCACAGTACTTCATGCACTTCATGTGTACAATCGCACCCCTTCCGCTCAGCTCAACTGGAAAATGCCATCCGAGATGCTCACCAGCGAACAGCCTACTTTTTCACATCTTCGGGTCTTTGGCTGTGGCACATACATATGTCCACATTCCGGTCAAAACTTGCAAAGGTAAACTGCAACCTAAATCGCAGCTGATGATTTACCTGGGCGTATCCGCTGGTAGTGACTCAAACTATCTATTCATGCGCCCTAACAACACGCTACATACATCGGCACATGCCATCTTCGATGAACACCTCTTCCCAAGGTGTTCGAAGGCACAGCCTCACCGGCCGGTTAATCACCCGCCGCGTCCTCACTCTCATGATGACAGGTCCTCTGACTCTGATTCATCACCATCGGACTTGGAGTCGGATGCAGAACTCGCTCCTCCTGCCGAAGCCCCTCATTGCCTGGCCCCCAGGCCTACAATTCCACCTCCAGCGCCCCCTAGGGCATCTACACCTCCTCTGCCGGCACCCCCGGTTACACCTCCTCGCCGTCCGCCTCCACCACCACCTGCTCGCCCACAGCACCCCCAACGGGAACGCCGTGCCCCTTTCCGACCCAGAAACATATATGGAGAGCGTCGCGACCCAGTAAAACAGCTCCGTGACATCGAACGTGCCTCTGACTGGTGCAGAATGGTTGGAGAAGCACCGGCTGAACCTTCGGATTCACCCGTGATCCCTGGCGGTATGCCCCCGTTGGAAGATGACGTAGAGCGCATAACCAGGGAAGGGGGAGACGCATTGGTTTCATACCTCTGCAGCCGTGCCTTCCCACTGGAAATGGAACTGTCCAACGTGAACTATCATGAATGGACATACTGAGACATCCTCAAGTTACCACAAGAGGAACAAACCCTTTGGCGTAAAGCCTGCCACGATGAGTTACAAATACTCAAGGACTGCAAGGTCTATGAAATCGTGGATTGACCCGCAAATAGGAAGGTTATTAAAAACCGATGGGTCTTTGATGTTAAAACAGACGGCAGAAAGAAAGCCTAGCTTGTAGCCAAGGGCTTCTCCCAAGTAGAAGGGATTGATTTCGATCAGATATTCTCACCCGTCGTACGCTTTGAGACAGTGCGGTGCATGCTCGCCCTCTCAGCAATCGAGAACTGGTATATTACTGGTCTCGACGTCCGATCCGCCTATCTATACGGCAAACTGGACGAAGAATTATACATGGACTTCCCAGAAGGCTTCATGCCCCCTCACCTTAAAGGGAAGGTCTTGAGATTACTCCGCGCCATATATGGCCTCAAACAAGCAGGATTAGCTTGGTGGCGCGAACTCGACGCATCCATGAAAGAACTTGGCTTCACGCGTCTTAAAACAGATGCTGGCCTATTTATCTATCGCAAGGGCAAAGAGCTTGTCCTAGCGATTATCTACGTAGACGACGCCATCTTCTGCGGCCCAAACAAAACCTTTGTAGATAAGGTTAAAGCTGCCTTCATGAAGAAGTGGGACTGTTGCGACTTAGGAGAAACACATGAATTCCTAAGAATGAACATACGTCGAGATGGTCAAACCTTTAAGATCGACCAGCGAGAATATCTCGACAAAGTCATAGAGCGATGCGGAATGACTAACGCAAAAATCGCCAACACCCCTTTCCCTCAGGGTTATTACCCAGAGAAGAATGATCTACCTGTCCAACCGGAACTTCGGACGCAATTCCAACAGGTTATCGGATCATTGCTGTATCTTATGATCAGCACAAGGCCTGACATATCATATGCGGTTACCCAACTCGCCCGCATGTCTGCCAATCCCTCAGAAGAGCACCTTAACAAGGCTCTATACATTTGCCGGTACCTTCTCGGTACCCGAGATTATTCTCTTGTTTACAATGGCAAATCCGGTAAAGGCATCATCGCCTGCACCGACTCTGACTGGGGATAGGACAAAGTCATGTCTCACTCGCAAACAGGTTTCTACCTGAAATTCACGGATGGTGTGTTCTTGTGGAACTCACACTTACAAAAGATCACAGCTCTGTCTTCTACGGAAGCTGAGTACATGGCCTTGAGCGACTGTACACGCCAGGCTATATGGATTCATCAAATGATGGAAGAACTCAGTTATCACCTTGGCCCCATCCCCATTTGTGGTGACAATCAAGGATCGCTCTTTATTGCGCAAAATCCAGTCACTGAAAAATGCTCCAAACACATCCAGATCCGTTACCACTTTGTATGTGATGCTGTGATGCTATGGAAGCAGGTAGAGCTACTCTTTATCCCAGGAACCGACAATCCTGCGGATATGTTCACTAAGAACCTTGGACATGTCAAGTTCAAGGAGTTCCGCTCCCAGCTCGGTTTGGAATTCAACTCGCCAGCTTAAAAACTGTGCGGATGTTTATTTTTACTTATATTTTCCTTCCTTGTATCTATGCATCCACCGTATACTAGACAAGGGGGAGTGTTGAAGGGACACGTACTTACGATCACGTGACCTATATTAAGTAATCACTTTGTACTCATATATAAGAGTCTGAATATGGATTTTATCTCTCTTGACAGTCAACCACTATCATCTCTGAGAACCCCCTGCTCCAAAGGTAAGTCCCCTAGAGAGGATTCTCTGTACCCTATGCGGCAACGCCGGGTACACGCTATTGCAACAGGTCTCTACGTTCACCAAGCTATCCTGTGGTTCATGGTTCACATGCTTCAAAGTGTTGATGAGGCCATTCAAACTTGCCTTCTGTCTTGGGGGGTGTGTTTCGCGAACTTCTCCCTGGTGGTGTAGGAACGTCTGCACTGAACTACAGGGCAATGCAACCTGCTGCCCTCCCTTGTGATGGTGTATGACGAAGAGAGTCGAGGGAGACACTTCGATAGCAGCAACAAGGTTATCGGCTGTGTCGTTCACACCAGGGATGATGTCGCTGTAACGTCTGGTGTTGGCAGTCCAGAAGACAATGACACGGCCAAGCTGATTCTCAGGCTTGAAGCACTGGATGTCGTCACGGATGTACTCGAGGTGAGCCTCTTTATCAGCGCCGGGAAGAATGTTGTCGGCACGAGCTTCTTGGTTGGCAGCGATGCAGTCGGGGTAATTGATGGAAGGAAGAGGAGCTATGTGAGGTTCTACTTGACATTATAGAATAGTCACGGAGGTGGGCAGTTTCCGTTCATATATTGATAGACCATCTTGAAAGCAGGTGGCCCGACATCCAGGGAAAAGAGGTCCAGAATGGTGGACAACGGTGAGATTCTACTTGATGTTGTATAATAGTCATGGGCGCGGGTGCATTCCGTTCCTTGTCCATGAGCAGATGATGTTCACGTCGTCAGATGAAATGAAGGATTGAATCCGTCTTGAGACATGAGAGGATGGATAACAAGTTAGTTTCGGTGGTGGGCTGCACTCTTAAAATGAGGAACAAAAAACAAAAAATTAAATAAAATAACGTGACGTATTGAGATAATAGAATCAGGGCATACCTGGTTCCTCCCCTACCGAGATGTCTCCAAATCTAGATCATGGTGGAAGACAGTGCTACAGAAAACTACACCGATAAAGTATCATTATCAAATCACGACCACACCACAAAAAGAATGGTACTGCCTACAGAGTGACGATGAGAGCGTCGTCATATGGAATGAAGGATGACAGTCGAACCCATCCCCATCTTGACATATGAGATCAGACTCGCATACAAGATAGTGTTTCAGTGGCAGCCTACACTCTTAAAGCAATGCAGCATATTGAGATAATAGAATCAAGGCACACCTGGATCCCATCCATACACACACACACCGTCACCTTGTGGTGAAAGACGACACTGCAGAAAAAAAGAGGGTAAAGTATTGGTCTGAGATGGGAGCAAGTGTCGTTGACTGGTAAAAGAAAAGACAATGTTCTTGTCGTCGGATTAAATGGCATCCACGCCATCGATGAACAAAAGGAGGGCGATGTTCACGTCGTCAGATCAAGTGGCGTCCACACCACGAAAAGAATAGTATTAGGCGGGGTACTAAGAACATGGACGAGCCTGGTCACGGTTCTCGTCGTGTGGCATCTGTGTACACAAACATAAACAATAGAGTTGGCGCAATGTTGGCATCGACCAGTCACGTGCCCCACTAGGGATCGACTAGCGAGAACATGATCTGTATCCTTCAGTGAGGCTTCCATATAGGTGAGTTGACCATATTTCCACATATTGAACACAGCGTTTTCAATACGAATGCCCGGTTTCTGGTGTGTGAAGTGCAGATGAGAATGGGTGAGAACTTGTACCATTGCAGAACAGAAGAAAGATCCTCGATGACAGATTTTTGATCCTATACAAGTGCAAGGACCGAGCCAGATGGGGAGAATACGATCGGAGGTTCATTGCTGGTCCATGCAATAAGGCCAGGTTGTGTGGTGAGGTGTCCCAGAACGTAACTCTGTCCAGCGAAGAGTAGTATGCTATGAACTTGCCAGGTTGTGGCAGCGCAATTCATTCGGAGGCATAGAGATCAAGAGGACCATTATCGATTTTCCTGATTTTTTGTCGACTTTGACAAAAAGATGGTTGTTGAATGTTGACTCACCAGAGGCAACTGCGGGTCTACTCCCACCATTACATAAGTTCGCTGTCCCAGACTCAGAGTGATTCACAATTGGCAGTCACAGTGAGTATTTGGCCGCAAGAAATACTAGGGGCCGCGGCGAAAAATCGATGTACTTTCTAGTTATGAGTCCAGTGCCCAAGAGAGCAGAACAAGGTCTATCTCAACGAAGAGCATTTGACCTTTGAGAACGTTTTGTTTGCAAGTTGGACTTTCCGTGATCAGAGGAATATCTTGAAGGGTGATCCACACACGCGGCTGGTGGAGGGAGCCATCACTTCAGAACTGTTTTTGGCGAACCAGTACCGTGCAAACGCACCAAGGATGACCGAAACCGGTGATCTACAATGTGAACCACCAGACAATTGCGCATCAATGCGTCATATTATATTACCAGGGTTCCGATACTCCCACTAAAGCGCATCTTCAACCTCGTGGGTGCAGATGACCGGCGTGGTACGAGTTGCTGAGAATGAGCACTTTCAGAGTGCTCACCGTATGATACTTACTCTCTTGTTTCGCCTGCGAAAAGGCGAACAGAGGCTGCTTGACATGCAGCATATATGCGTGTATTGTGCATCAGTGGAACAAAGGCTTGATTTTCCAGAGGGACTACGGATGCTGATAGAAGACTTGAACGTGTCTTGAGTGATGTACTAGGTAGAACTTGGGAATGATCGTATCAGTCACGGTCACGGACGATGGACTCACTCTTACACCGCAGACCGAGTCGACTGTGTCTGGTACTATATGCTTTGATATCTGAATCGTCTTGATTGGTTTCTTCTTCTGTCAATGGGCTGATGGGGGTAGGCAAGTTGGACGTCGCTTCTGAACTGGAATGAATCATCTTGAAAGATCAAGAACTTGATGTGGGGGCTGTCACGAATGTCAGTCTGTACTGCTGGGGCTGCTAGAGCGGGAATAGTATCGTGATCACTCGTGGTGTTTGCATTTGGTCGTCCGTCATTTGGGATGGATTCAATATGTGAACTCGAGGATGGTCATGAACGTAGAAGAAGAGATACAAGGGAACTGGGGACTCGGGATGTGTTGGGCTGGGGTGAGTCGTTTGGGCTGCAAAAAGGTCGATAAGGACAATGGGGAGTCATTTTGGATGCGGGTTTGTCATTTGGGCTAATGGCGAGTCGTTTGGAGTACCCGTGATGTTGCCTAGACAGCACAGACTTAGTTGACGGTGGCGTCGCCGCGTCGTGCGTGCTGGCTAAGGCGGCCATGTCAGACTCATCACAACATCCAGTGGGTGGTGCGGATGAGCAGGGTCAGACGGCGAGGATGATGCTGATGAACGGGGACAGAAGGCAGGGTAACGCACACGAGCAGGGACAGCAAGGTGGTCGCGGTGATGTGGTTGTGTTGTCTGTGTCATCGTTGCATGATCATGATGCGTCTCTAATACGTTCCCTTACCCTCTGGCCGGCACAGTCAACAAAGCAATGGACTAGGTGACTAACCTCATGACAATGCATTTCCCCGTCAGCTCGTTTTTCGATCTCCAGCCCTTCCCGACCATTGCCCGAACCTACCAAAAAGTCACCAGTCGCGAGAGATCAAGGTGCAGATGAAAGGGGTGATCGAGAAGCTTCCACGAACAAACTGAGCGCACTGACGGAAATGGGAACAAAACTTGGAAAGAGAAGAGTGTGATTCCTCAGAGGCAGTCACTACTACTATAGCGAAGAGTACAACCAGGAGTATGGTAGCTATTACATGAAAAATGAGGGACGACGCCTTTCCGACCACCCACAGAACCAAAGAAAAGCTTCAGAGCAGTTGTGGTACTTACCCTCCATCGCCTTAATTTCCTTTGCCCACTCCGCAAAATCTTCTTGGCTGGTGATAGGAACAGTAATACCCAGATCACGTATCATTTCCGCCCACAGGTTTGGGCTTTGCCAGATGCAAAATGCCGTCCTGAACAAAACGTGATTGTAGCCACATTTTCCAAACCTCAAGTGGACGTGAAATTCCGGGCACTCCCTGTTGTTTTGTTGATCTTGCGGTGCTCCACAGGAATAACAGTATTTGAACTTGATGGTGAAATTGAATGACCGCCTGAATGCCATGTAATCCCCCTGTGCCAGAGACTGGTCCAGCATGTATTGGCACGAAGGAAAATGATTGGGAACTAGCTCCTCCCCCAGTATGAAATGGAAGATGCACTTGCCATGTACCATGGGCATGTACTTGTTCAACAGCTGTGTACGTCCCAAATGGGACGCCTTGCCTTGCCTAGATAGGCTCGCCCTCTGCAAGGAAGGGGAAGGCTCTGTCAGTGTCAATGGTGCTGCTGTGGAGCCAGAGAGGCATTTGGGCGGATTCTGGTTATGTGATTTGTCAGTCCTTGGTAAAGTGTTGCTCTAACCACTAACCTCCACCCCCTGCACTGGGGTTGGCCCAAGCCTCACGGCTGACACAGAGTCCTGTGTGAAGAACGAAGGGCATGCTAAGTGGTCTGCATCCCCTCCCCTTACCAGTTTGCAGGCCGAGGTGTGTGAAGACTGAAGCCAGGTTTAGATAGTCCAGTTAGTTGGATCTGCGAAGAGGTATCCACCTGACTTTCTCCATCAGCTCTCCAACGCTGAGAGTTTTCTTCACTCACACTCCCCCTCAAGTGAGTATCCATATCGCTCTCTGCGGAAAACTGGTCTGTCGCGTAATCGACCACGTCCTGCCACTTCCTCTTCTTTCATCTTGGGCAGAGTTTCTCCCGCTGAGTGTTGACCTCTGGCACGACGACCCTTTTTTGTCGTCTAGAAATTGGTATCTGCGAGTCATAAAGTCGTGGCAATGTGTCAAACGGATGGAGTTTTGTCTGAGGATGATGGGATGGCTTTGCGAATTGTGATGATTCACTGAGCAGTGGCCCTTCTGCCAGACATTTCAGCCGACCCGTGCTCATTCACGAGCTGGAAAGGGAACCCCATTGCCTGTTTTTCTCGGTGGCCCATGTGGAAGAGTCGAACGGATCATCCGTGAAGAATGAAGATGGGAAGGCCAAGTCCTCCGCATCACCCAAGTGAAGGGGTCGCCGAACCGCCTGTGAGCTTTCACTCGAAGCAAGAGAAGGTGTTTCTCCCCCTAAGGTAGCGAGCTTCTTGACATTTTCTTCCGTGAGGCTGATGGCTGTCAGCTGGCCCAAGACAGCATCTGTGAGACTGGCTACCTGTGAGCCTCCACCTACAGCGCCTAAGGGTGGCGCTGCTGCCAAGTACTCGAGCTTCTTGATGTTTTCCGCTGTTAGACCGATGGCGGTCAGCTTGTTTACGACTGTTTCAGCGACCATGTCGGAGACCTGGGCAGCCAGCTCCCTTGTGTCCAAGAGCTTCTCGCTGACGGCCACCGTTCCCCTGGAACAATTCGGCTGAGGAGGCTTCTGAGATCGCAGGCCGAGCAGGTGGGAAAACAGCCGCCACCAGGGGAACATACCGATGGACACTTGCTCTGCAAGCTTACCCTTGTCCCCTGAGCTCTCCTCTCCCTCAACAGACCGCGCTTTTGCATTGGACCCATGGATAAGGCTCCCTGTAAAAAAAACCCAAGAGGTGGTTACTTTCAGTTGTCCTTCCGTAGTTGTTAGGCCTTCTCACCTGCCTCCAGCAGCTCCAAGCAAAGCTGAAGGTTCACAACAGGTGTGCCCAGAATACCTGAAGGCAATCGCTCTGCCAACCGGTTTCCTGAGAGACGGAGAAAAGCTAGTGTTAGGTTCTGCATCAAATTTCAACACACTTGGGTCTCACTCACCGCCCGCCTGTGTGGATCCTGAACCGCCAGTGACAGACT
>JBBPJQ010000841.1:0-15996 GCA_038088795.1 Boletus rex-veris
TTGCTGGCAGAATCCACTCCTTATATACTATTTTTACATGAGGCTGTGCTTCCTTATGCAGTTGCTTTTGGGCTATGCACACAGCCAGTCCACTCATTGAGGCTAATCTGCTATTGGCTAGCTGGAATAATGATTGGTAATGATTGGCTTGGCACTTACTCATCCACTCCTTGAGGCTATGCTCAAAAAGCAGAACTCTGCACAGCTTTAAGGCTGTGCATTTCCATGGAAACACCCACACCCTATAATCTCATACATAAAGTCAAAAGGAATCAATGCTATGCAGCAGTGACCATGTGACTTGAGGACTGTGCAGATGAAGCAATGCAATACATGATGATGTAATCTACATAGGGGCTTTCCTATATATGGGAAGCTCATAAAAGTGTACAAAATGATAGTGTAGTATATACTAGCATAAAAGACTTCACTAATGATTTGTGAATATCTCCTTGAGGATTGGGGGTAAGAAAATGAAACTTGGTGGGAAGGTAGCCTACATAGTGGTCTACCTGTGCATAAGATAACAGAATTTTCCAGCCATAGATTATGCTGGAAATCTAAGGATTTGTGTCCTGACTCAGCATGATACTAATTTCGTGCAAGTCAGCATGGCCACCACAGCATCCCCACCACCGTAAAGACAACAACAACAGTGATGATGCTGCAGCCGCAAATTGTCCCACCACCACCACCTGCTCAACGACAACAGATGACAATAATGCAGCCACAATGGTGTCCCTACCACCATGGCAGCGGTGGACTCAACAGGAGGGGTGGGATTGATGAACAGAATGTGGGAATTCGTAGATACATACATTTGTTGTAGTTAGAAATGATACATGATTTGCTACTACTTGGACTGTAAGGAAGCTGAGCAAGAGGGGCGAGAAAAAAAAAAGCCCTGTCTAGTTCTAGGGACTGTGCAAATGGTATGGTTGTCACAGATGCTTACAGACTGTGGCCAACTGCATAGCTTTTCCAAATCCATACAGTACTATGTGCTCTGTGGCCTAACTGCACAGAGGGGGACCTTCCTGTGACACTGTGACAAGTGTAACATGCTGTGCAGGGTCCTACAGTACTGTACAGCTAATTCATGATTTGCTGATGATGCTCTATCGTTACTAGCACGTTGCACAATTAGCCTGTTGCATGACTTATCAATGCTCTCATTCAAGTCCTTCATCCTCTATGCTTTTCTCCTTTGCAATCTGATGTTCAGGTGTCTCTCGGGTGTCCATGTATCCTTAATTCCCAACCATCCAAAGTCTCAGACTTCATTTTGGAGCCTTGGACTTCTTGTCTCTCATTCTCCTGTTCTTCAACTCACATTTGAATCCCTTTAGGGTTGAACATATCGCACCCTTACATCCCTTTCTCTAGCTTTTGACCTGTTTGGCTTTGTCCAGAGGGTTATCAGTGACCCCTTGTTATTTACACCATTCCATTCTCAACCTCTACATTGATCCTTTTGTGCATGGTCAACTGCACACAGCTCTTTCCTACATTCAATAATGCACTGACACTTGAGTGCTATTTGAGAATTGAACAAGGAATTATCTACTGCAAATGTAGTGTTACTATTGTAGGTCTTACTACGTCTGAAGGCTTTGATATGCTTGTCACCTGTATGCTCAACCAGAAGCTCTCCTCTGTTCTTCGAAGGTCACACTGGATCCAGTGGCATATACTTACTACATGATGCAGCTTACTAATGCTGCCCTTGAGCAGTTCGATGCTGTCTCCAAGAAGATGACACCTCCATTGTTACTGTACAGGTTGTTGGTAGAGTAGTAGTACTAGTAGGGATTCTGCTGTCATGTTCGGAGAGGTGATCATGATGCTCTCTGGTGCTGTCAAGTTCAGTTCCTCCAGGTTCAAGTCCAATGGAGGTCTGAAGGGAATAGGGGTAATAGGGACAGAGGTTCGACTGATCATCGATGGCAGTGTGGAGGTGTGGAGGTATGGAGTTACAGAGGGGTGAGAACGTCAGCATAGGACTTATGTGTCATGCCCATGTCAAGCTCACTGTCCTCATATTTTAGAGTAAAGGAATTTCGGAAGGGAAGTCAGACTTGAATGGAGGTGACTTAGGATTGATATTTGTACTGAAGATATGACAGAGAAATACAAGAGTTTATATATGTTTGAGATCCGGAGGAAGTATGGGTCCAGAACTACTAGGCAAAGGCCATGTACATAGGACTCAGGATGGAGGTGGAATACAGCCAGAATGGGCTGTTCAAACTAACAGGTAGAATGTAGACTAGAGTGAAAGGAGATTAATAGAGGTACAAGTTCAGAGGTAAAACTCCTAAGGGAATTCATCAGAGGTGTAATGTTGGTTTGAGGAGCCTTAGTGGAGTTGGTTGGAGATGTACAGAGATGTACAGAGGTGACCAGATAGGGGTTGGAATGGGATATGACAGGTGCTCACCTTTTATGGAGCAGATGCAGAAATATTGTGTGCATGGTGAAGCATGGTCCCTCACATTGAAGCCATCAAACTCTATTTGTAAGATCCTTGTCCGAGTCAGACTGCTGCCTCCACTAGCAAGACATTGAAGGGTCACTAGGCAACTGCATGAATATACCCCTGAGTATCAGGGGTCATACCCATACCCATACCCATACCCTGCAATTACTCATACCCACATGCTGGGTATGGGGATCCATCATGGGTATCGCAAAGTGAACCCAGGGTATAACCCATGGTGGGTTATACCCATGGGTATGACCATATACACTACTATGAAAACAGAACAAGTACTATACTACAATATCATCCCAACCATCATCCAGAGCAACCTCATCACCCTCCACATCATGAAGGGAAGCCACAGCCATCACATCTTCAGTCTTGATGAGGTTGAGAAGGCTCCAAGCCCCCAAGCATAGCAGTGCACAAGTGGACTGAGCTGAAAGACGGGAACGCATGTGCGTGACAATGAGATGACCATGACTGAAAAGATGCTCCACATCAATGGATGTAGCTCAAACAATTATTAGTCAATGAGCCTGCCCGTCATGAAGATAATTGTTGTAGTAGTACTTACCAGGGATTGTCAGGTAGTCCAATGCCATCCACAACAGCTTCAGATATACAGCATGCCGCTCATACCACCAGGCCAGAGGGTTAGTGACATGCGCTACATCAGTGTGGAGGTAGCATTTGAGCTCATTGCCTAGCTCAGAAGATTTGGGTGGGGTGAGAGCAACCATAGTGTCGAAGATGTTGTCCTACAAGCATCAGTTAACACAAATAACATGGCTGGATATGCACATGTTTCACCTTAGGTGTATCCTCATCCAACTTGTCATGGTTGCTGATCTCCTCAGCAGTGTATGAACAGTCAAATGCATCCTGAACAAGTGTTTTCACAGTATTGATCCAGCCCTCCTCCCAGTTTGCTTTCTTGAAGTATGTAAGTTTGTGTCGTGGGTGTAAAACTACGGAAGGGCCTTTTAGCTGTACTTTTATGTGCCAAGTACTAGAGCACCTACTCATGGTAATCCTGTATACTTCTGTGCTGTCTGTAAGTTGGTAGTACTGGTTGAGTGTCTGCTTGGCAAGACCAATGGCAGCATGGATAGCAGGGCTGTACTTTCAATTGAGCAAGTAAGTTGTGAGCTTCTCATCGATGAGATCCATGGCAGGAATGACAGTGGCAAGGTTTGGTGTGGCGTGTGAGAAGTAGAGTGTCACATCTTTTAGGATCTAGTATACAGTTGTTTACCATCACCACATACTGTTGTTTACTTGTAACGCACCTTTAGGATGTCATGCAACTGTTCCAACAAAACCCATTTGGCATTGTCCAGCTGGTATTTCCTCAGCTCCAGTGCATGGTCCTGGGTCACGCTATCAACCGCTTGATGGTGTTTCAGTGCATACTCCAGCATGTCCAACATCAAATTCCATCAGGTTGACACATCATGCAGCATGTTAGTGACTTTTGACCTCATCACCTCAAGGATTTTGTGCCATGCTGGCAACAACTTTGTAGTGGAGTGGATGAGTTTGAATGATGTGAGTTTGCGGATCTGTTGGGATGCCCAAAATCAGTGCTAGACAAGGCACGTAGACCATTTCTTACTTTTACAAGCACTAACCTGATGGGCCTGATGCTTTTCAGCAATTCCTGGCATTCGCTGTCACTCATCTCCTCAATCTCATCAACATACCCATCAATATCGTCCGGTTTCTCTTCGTCAGTCAGGCCCCATTCCTTATACTCAATACCTTCACCCAACTCTTCAAGTTCCCTCAGCAATCATGCCTCATTGGCACTCTTGTCATCATCCGCCTCCCCAACTTCCTCTCACTCTCCAACTTTCCCGTGTTTTTGGGGCTTTGCATCAAACACCCTGATCAGCGCCTTTGCCACAAGGTTTGTGGTGTGCAGGAAGCACCACACATGTGTGGACACTCCACCAAAGTCGAGCAGGGCATTGTCCAGCTTCTCAACCATCACATTATTATTTGATGTGTTATCACAGGTAACACACAAGATCTATACCACGGTGAGTAATGCTATCTATCACACCCTTCAGGAACTGACCTTCTCGTCGATCTCGAACTCTTCTAGGACCCGCTGAAATGCTACCGCAAGTTCCTCCCCAGTGTGGGACTCAAGGGGAGTCAGTCAAGCATATGCGTATCCCAAGGTATGTTACCTTTGCGACCTCAATGACATCTAACAGAAAACTCAATGGTATCCCCTTGTGCTCCAGATGGACTGAAAATGTCATGAGCGCACAATGGTTTGGTGCAGTCCATGCGTCCATAGTGAAATTCAATCTACTGTTGTATTTCTGGTGAGTTTTTTAAGCCTGACAACTGATAGTATATCAATTGAAATTTACCTTCAACATTTTAGCCACTCTCACTCAGGTTCTTGCAAATACAAGCCAAATGTCACGCAAGATGGTCGAATCAGAAGGTATGTAGTATTCTGGCTGTCCTATTTTCATCAATGACTGAAAGCCACGATCATTAACAATTGCAAATGGCCGCAGACTCTCACACACCCATTTCACTATCTCTACCCTGCATACAGTGTTATGCAATGGAAACTTCAAGAACATCAAAATCTCACTTGGTCTCAGTGCATGTATATTGCCTATATGAGTAAGTCACCTTATCTTTTCCTTTCCTTTCAAATGCTTGTGTGATTGACCTGGTGCATAGGATACTGCCAACAACCTTTTCGTGCACCTCATCGGCATTCTTGGCAGCATCAGCAGCTTTCAAGTTTTCCTCACCTCAGCACTTCCTTGCATGTTTCCAGTCAACCATGCATTGGTTGTGTTGAGGTACCTATGTATGGTAACTTTACATCCCCTTGCACTGCACTTGAAGACATGTGATTGCCATCCACCGACCTCCTCAATGGTTGGCATCGGTTTGAAGAATGCATATATTGGTGAGTTCCAGTCTTTCATTATCTTTTCTGGATAATATGAGTGTCAAGAAACTCTTTGGACGTGATCTGACACTCACTAAGCTCTTCCTCAGGAGTCAACTCTTCCTCGCTGTCAATGATGGTCTCGATTTCTGCCCTGTCCTGCTCGTTATCATTGCTGATTGTATTGCTATTACCCTTTGAGGTCTCTATAACCTCATCAACCTTGTCAACCTCTTCAACCTCAACATGGTGTTGCTTTTGGGCTGTCCTGCTGTTGATGTTGGTTTCCTGTGCTGGGGCTTTGTTGGAATGTCCATTGATGGTATTGATGTTGTTGCCCACAGATGACATGTGAGTTTGATCATCCTTTGCATGCTTCTTTGATGTGACAGTGCTTAACTTGTCCTCAAGAGCAGCTCTAGCTTTATTAGTCAATTTTGTGACTCATTTCTTGATACCAGTTAAGGTGTTGGAGTGCATGGTGAATGAGAATGGATGCAAGGAGATTTCATAGAATGTTATTTTGTATATGTCAATTTTTTTAAGGTTCTGTCAAGGAATGGAGCCTGAACACAGCTCTGAATTATTGGATGAGGTAAGTCTGTGTTTTCAGTTAGCCTGATCTGGACTGGTTGGACCTTGTCCGAGTTTCATACCCATTGGTACCCATGGTATTATACCCACCCCATGGGCATGGGTATGGGTATGGGTATCAGGTGGGCAGACCCACACCCATACCCATCTGATACCCATACCCACGACCCATGTGGGTATGTGATACCCATGCAGTTGCCTAAGGGTCACCCCATGGTGCTCTGTCTCAGGTGTCAATGTCACTACCTCCTTGCTCTAGTACATGGACAACTTACAAGTAATACTAGTAGCTAGTACTTAGTACAGTGCATGACTTGCAGTGCCAGTGGTGGCAGTGTACTACTATTGTACTATCTGTATGATGTGTGCAAAACCTGTGTTGTCTGTGGGGCTGTACCTCTGTGTGAAAATTGGTGTTTTACTGATGTATGATCAGACAACATGCTATCATCAGCAAATCTATTTTTTTTCTGGGTCATTGAAATCAATGACAAGACTGACAGGCCTGAATGGCCTAATTAATAATAGATTGACCTGACTGACTGAACTGATTTACTGACAAGCTGATAAGCTAATTTATTGAATGGACTGGTTGACTAACTAACTATCTAGCTGACAAATTGACACACCTGACACACCTGACTGACTGACCAACTGACCAACTGATGTGACTGATAGAGATGACTAACTGATCAGCTGATGGGCTGATGGGCTGACTTGGCTGATTGACTGACAACCTGACTGACTGATAGACTGACATGACTGGTTGACTGGTTGGCTGACTCACTGATAGGATGACAAGATTGACAAGACTAACCAGATGATTAATTGATTGACTGGCTGGACTGATGGGACTGATATCACTTGTGAATTGACATGCTGATATGCTGATAGCTCTGAGAATGGTGATAGCAATAAATTACTTATGAATGATAGCACTGATAGCATACTATCAGTCAAGTCAGACAGCTCAGCAATGTCATTGATTTTGATAACTCAGAAAAAATGTAGGTTTGCTGATGATCCTTTCAAAGTCCTATAGCCATGACTATTATTACTGATCATAAGATGTATATAACCCATGATCCATTTTACTACTACCCTTTTACTACACTTTACTACACTTTTGTACACTTTTTACTACACTTTTTACTTTAATTACAGTTTATCATAACTATGACAGTCTGTCCTAGTCTGTCCCAGTCTGTCCCAGTCTGTGAAAGTCTGGAATATACTAAGGATTCTCAAGTCAAAACTATGGATAAGGGTTAGTTTGCTAATGCTTACATAATGATACCATAATGCCTTATATATAATCATTTGTAATCATGTGACAACTTTGGTCACAATGTGTGACATGCTGGATAAGTCTGTCATGTCTGTCCTTGTCTGTCATGTCTGGAGTATGCTGTGGATTCTGGAGTCACAACTATGGGTGAGGGTTAGTTTGCTGATGTGTTGGCATCATCGAATGCACCACTGCTGTGCAGATGTGGCGTCAACTCTGTATCGCCCACAAACCAAAGTATATACACACTGGTTGGTACACTGTCAGCATGCTCTACAAAATGCCTGCTACTGAAGAGACTAACATCCCTGAGCACCTTCTTGAGCTTACCCTATTCCGTCACAAGCTTGCTCTTCAGCTCAAACCTGTCTCCAACGACGACTTCAAAAACGTGCTCATTGAATCCTTGTCACCTTCATGGGAACCATATGTCGGCTCCCTCATGGCGCACGACTGTCTCCACATGATGACTGTCGAAGAACTCAAGTTGATGTTATCGGAAGAGTACGAGCGACGGAAACGGCAAGGGAAAGTCAGCAATACCACTTACGCCATGACCTCTTCCACCCGTACACAAAAGCGCCAATGCAACATCTGCAAGCACACCAATCACGTTACCGACAACTGTCGTTTCAAAGGCAAGGCCTACGTGAAATGCGACATCTGCGGAAAGGTTGGGCACGAGGGGGAGAAGTGTTGGAAGAACCCCGCTAACAAAGGCAAAGGCCGCATTTGACGTGACCAGGATGCTAAGGGGCAGAAAAATGCCAGGTCGAGCAAAGGTAAAGGAAAGGAAAAAGAACGCACTAATGTCACAGCGGAATCAGATAGCGATGACGAGCTTGAAAAGAGCTTCACTGCACATGTAACTATATCCGACGAGGGCATAATGTCAAAGGCCACTGAGGCCGACTTTTCCGCTTACTTGTGGATTTTTGATTCCGGTGCGACCACTCATATGTGCACGCAACGCGGGGCGTTTGTCAAATATGAAACAATCCCTCGTCGTTTCATTAAAGGACTCAGAAATAAACCTCTTATTGCACGCAGACAGGGAACTGTCCTACTACGAACGTGCAACGGTACACACTTGTGGCTAACAGAAGTACTCTATGTGCCCGAAGCCCACCAAAACCTGATTTCTATTGGGCGCATCAATAAAGCAGGCGGCCATGTAAAATGTACTGGCAGCTGAATGGTCCTGCATGATGCAAACAACAATGAGCTTGCTATGGCAATGCTACAAAACAGACTATATTACCTTGATGCTGAGCCTGATCCAGGCGGTCCGACGGCCAATGTCGCCGTAAAAGTGAAATGGACCTGGACTTGGGAAGAATGGCATCGGCGGTTAGGCCATATTGGCATTAGCGGGCTGCAGAACTTACACGGGAAGAACCTCATTGATGGTTTCTCATTGTGTGATAGCCCGCAGGACTTCGAGTGTGAAGCCTGTATCAAAGCCAAGACGTGTCGTTTACCCTTACTGAAAAGGAGTGCATGACTGGATTGAAAACCGGGCGAACTCACCCATACAGATGTGTGGGGACCTGCATGGATAACTTCTCTGCAAGGTTACTGGTATTATGTGTCGTTTATTGACGACACGACTCGAAACTGTACAATTAGTTTCATGAAGTTGAAAGATGAGACACCTGCCAAGGTGAAACAATATCTGGCATATATCGAGTGTCAGTATTCGTTTGCGCCGAAGGCCATACGAGCGGACAACGGATGTGAGTACATCAATAAGGACTTGCGGACCTGATGCCTGGATTGTGGTATTGAGATCCAGACAACCACACTGTATACGCCAGAACAGAATGGTGTTGCAGAGCGCTGGAATAAAACTGTCGTTGAGCTATCACGCTTGATGCTGTTCACGCGTGACTTACCGAATGAGTTGTGGCCTGAGGCAATGATGCATGCCACATATGTTCAAAACTGGGCTTATATGAAAGCCGTTCCAGATGGAACACCACACGGGAAATGGTCTGGGAAGCGTCCTGACATCTCATTTGTGCAGGAATTTGGATCTCCTGTTTGGATTCTCAATCAGGAACTAAATCTGTCCAAGCTGGAACCAAAGGTGCAAAAATTTACCTTCATTGGGTATCAAGATGGTCCAAAGGCAATAAAGTACTATGTGTTACGACTTGTCTTTTCTTTCTTCTTCGTCTCTCACTTGTACTCTTATATTCAATCCTCGCCTAGGACTTTCTTTTCTTTTCGTCGCTGACTCACCCACATTCCATAAGAGCTTATCTCTTATCTCTTATCTCTTATCTCTTATCTCACTTGCTTCGTCAGCGACTAACTTCCCCCATGATCTATTACTTTCTATGCCTGCCCTTAACCAATGTACGGAGGTATATAAACCCTCGCTATCGATACCTTGTAAAAGAAAAGGGTAGCGATACCCTGAGTGGTGACGGTTTTCTTAGTGGGGCAGAGAATTACCCCCTTTGTAAGCCCATGGTCGACCACGACCAATAGGGAATCAAAGCCAGCGGATGGGGGTAGATCAGTGATCAGATCGCAAGAGATCTGTTGGAAGGGGCGAGATGCGGAGGAGCGGATCGGAGACATTGAAGGTACCGTGGGATGGGTGTTCGCTTTCGCCTGCTGGCAAGAAGAACATCCTTCAACATATTTCCGGACAAACTGCGCAAGGCCAGGCCACCAAAATTCAGCAGCAACTAGTTGCCGGGTTTTCAGGTAGCCGGGATGGCTGGCAGAGGCATGGTCATGACAGCGGGAGGTAATAGATCGGCGGAGGGAGTTGTCGGGGGGAACATAGACGCGGCCCTGATAGGTAAGGATGCCTTTGTCGAAGGCCCAGTCTGACAAGCGGGAACGGAAGGCGGGGGGTACAGATCCGTCGAGAGCATGCAGAGCATTCAGAATGAGGGGATCATCCTTGGAGGAGGATGAGACCTTCCGATGCAAAGCAGCGTCGATGACACGGACGAAGAGGGAGTCTGGGAGGAGTACGGTTCCGGCATTGTCAGGTGAGTCAGGGTGGAGGTCAGGGCGGCGGGAGAGGGCGTCGGGACCGGCAAGAAGGCAGCCAGGAACGTGGATCATTTTGAGGTCAAAGTCTGCTAGGTCTAGAAGCCACCGTGCTTGGCGGCGGTTAAGGTTCTGGGCTTGGCGGAAATACGTAAGGTTCTTGTGATCAGTGAAAACTTGGACAGGGAAGGGAGAGCCGTGGAGGTAGTGTCGCCATGCCTTGAGGGCGCGGATAATGGCAAGCAATTCTCGGTCATAGATGTCGTAGTTTCGTTCTGCAGGGGAGAACAAAGTGGAAAGGTAGGAACAGGGGTGCCAATCGCCGTTGACATCGGTCTGCAGAAGGATAGCACCAGAAGCGTGCTTTGAGGCATCGGTGGCGATGGCGAAGGGAGCGGAGGGATCAGGGAGATGGAGAACTGGTTTTGAGAGGAACAACTCTTTCAGAGAGTCGAAGGACTTTTGACAAGTGGTGGTCCAGTTCCAACCGGAGTTCTTCTTAGTGAGGTCAATGAGGGGACGGGCGACAGTGGAATAGTCAGGGATGAATCGTCGGTAGAAGTTGGCGAAGCCAAGGAATGAACGGACTTCCTTAACTTTGGTTGGGGTAGGCCATTTGGCGATTCCATCGAGTTTGACAGGGTCCATAGCGAGTTGTCCGGGTTTGACGATCATTCCCAGATAATTGACTTCTTTGACAGTGAAGGAACATTTCTCAAGTTTTAAGTGGAGATCAAGTTCTTCCATTCGTTGAAGAACCTGTTTGGTGCGTTCGGTGTGCGTGGTTTCATCGGGGGAGAAGATGAGGAGGTCATCCATGTAAATGACGAGCCATCCTTCAGAGATCATCTCGCGGAAGGAGTCGTTCATGAATCGTTGGAAGGTAGCTGGGGAGTTCATAAGGCCAAAGAACATGACGAGAGGTTCAAAGAGGCCTTTGTGAGTAGTGAAAGCTGCTTTCCATTGATGACCGTCTTTGATTCGGACGTTGTTGTATCCCCATCGTACATTAAACTTGGTAAAGACCTTGGCGTCTTTGAGTTTGTCGACGAGGTTGAAGATCAAAGGGAGGGGGTATGCGTCACGAACAGTATGTTCGTTGAGGTATCAATAGTCCTGACAAGGACAGAGTTTCCCATCCTTCTTGTTAACAAAGAAGAAGGGAGCGGCTTGGGGGGAGTTTGATGGTCGGATTTTTCCGGCGCGAAGGTTCTCGTCGATGAAAGCTTCGGTTGCTTTCTGTTCGTCAGGAGAGAGGGGGTAGATCTTTCCTACTTTAGGTACGAAAGAGTCATCGAGGTTGATCTCATGATTGTAGGGGCGGGACGGGGGAAGGTGGTCTGCGGTTTCTTTCGAGAACACCGAGGAGAACTGTTCGTATTCTGGGGAAAGAGTGATGGTGGGTTTGGCTTTCTCGGCGGCCATGGCGAGTTCGGTGGCATTGGTGAGTTTGGCAATGATGGGGGATCCGAGGGGGGCAAAGCAGGAGCCGCAGCGAATGATGCGGTTGATAGAGTAAGCCCCTTTAGCTCATTGACAGAACTGGGATTCAGTTTTGTATCTGAGGTATTCATAGAGGCGGGCGTTATGGATGGCGTGGATGTTGAGATGTCGAGGGGGTCGAGGGGGGATTTCGCTGATTCGGTGGGTTCGTTGATTCATAGTGCAGGTTTGGTAGAGTTCTGAGGATTCGTCGGTGGAGTCAGGGATGGAGATGGTTTGGCGTGCCCAATTGATGGTTGGGTTATCCTTTCGAAGCCAAGGGATTCCTAGGATGACGTTTTCATTTCCACAGTGCATAACGTAAAAGAGGATCTTGTGAGCGATTCCTTCGATGTCGATGAACAAAGTGGAGGTGAAGCGGATAGTTCCGTTTTTGTTCGTGGATTGGTCAACGTTTCTAACGATGATCGGTTCAGGGAGTTTCTCGGTGGGGAGCTTGTGTTTTCGGACAAAGTCCCAGTCAATGCAGGACATATCTGCACTGCTATCTACTAGGGCGCGGGCGTCGACGACTTTAGTAGTGCGCTCTGGATCGATAAGCTGGATGGGAAGTTTCATTGCTTTCGAAGAGGATGATACCTGTAATGACCAAACCCGTCTATGGTCTATAGGGGTCTAGCTGTTGAGCAGAAAGTGCATAGACTTGACTAGCAAGTCCTATGGAGTGTCAATGATGTTCTATTGTGCAAGAGGGAATGGGAAAGAACAGAAAGAACTAGACTAGAGACTAAGTACTACTGATCTACAGTATTTATAGGGGCTACATAGGGGCACAGACCGAGCTGTACATAGCTATGTACATAGCTATGATGGATATAAAGAGTTAATATGTCGTAGACTGGGTAACATGAGTTAGCCAGGACTTAGCTATGAGTTAGCAGATAAGCACTGCCTAGATAAGATGGAGAGATATGATTGAACGATAAGAGAAAGTGAGTCAAAGGGAAAGCATGCAGGCGAGCATGAGGATATCATGTGTTGCATAGCCAAAATAAGAGAGATAAGGTCATGTGACTGGCACATGACTAGACATGTGACTGGAAGTCATGTGACTTGATAAGATAAGGTATTGCAAGGGTTATTGAGGACGATCTGGTAGTGTCCGGGTTATAGGGGTTAATACGGTAACGCAAGGAAAGTATAGGAAAAGTGTGAAAATGGTATGGTGGGTAATAGCGGCTGTTACAACAACAACGAAGAGGGAGTCAACGACAGAGAGGGACAACTATGAAAATGACAAAGAGTCGATGATGATGATGATGACGACAGGGCATAGAGAGATGAAGGGGGGGGAAAAACGTGAGAGGAAGACCGTCACTCACCCCAGTCTTATAAACAACTAGTGACGCTTGGCGAGAACGTTATCTGGAATGTTCTGCCGATTAAGCAAGACTTCTGCTGATTAAGCGAGCGGTTTTTGGGGACTCCACCCTGTCATCCATGTGAAGGATGCCCAGACCTTTTACCCCTTGCAAGAAGCACATGCCGTAAGTCTTCTCCACGGTAACAGGGGAGCACAAACTCAGTAGGCATGGGCGCGATGATGGAATAACAATTGATGACCAAGTTGGAGGTTGGCACAATGGCACAGTAGAGCCAAAATCGAGAGATTGAAAATGTCGCTCCGCACAGTCCCTATGCGGTATACTGACTGACGCCACGAGAAAGCTTTAAAGCAATCATTGGGCCGGGCTCGTCTCAGACTCTGAGATAGTTCGAGAACAGCCAAGACTGCAATTCAAGTCATATCAAAAGTATGACAGCAGGCAGAAAAAAAAAGTTCCTTGAAACAGAGGCTCACGGTGTTGGACGTGATGCGTCCAGGTTCTTTCGTCAGATGGATATTGCATTTGTCCAGGGCCGGGGCAAGTTAGCGAAATGCCACTCGGCAAAACCGTACGCACGGACAATGCTGGTGATTGGCACCGAGGATCTTGTATTTTAAGCAATAATTTATTTTAATTAGGGGGGCGGCCCTAAAGACTTGGAGAAGGTGAATACAGCTCCACTTGTAGACCATATTTGCCGAAAGCTACTCACAACGAATGCTTTCGAATAAGAGAGGAATCTAGTACAAGTTACTACTACATAGTACTTCCATCCGAATCACAAAAGTTGCACAAACATAACATGCACAAACAAAGTATATCGCTGCCGGCTGACTTAAGCAAGGCAAAGCATCTTTATGCCAAATAATCAGCACGATTTAGCCGTGAGGTGCGCCAATTTGTTGGGACTCGAAGTGCGCAATTTACAGTGGTTTTCAAAACAATATGGAAAACGTGACTGACAGCGCCCAACGGTTGAAACGTTGAACGTTGAACAACACGAGAGTACTACTTGTGAGGATTGTATACGATGCCGATCTGTTCACACAGGTCGAGGGTCTTAAGTGTAGATAAGAGTTTTATGTCATTGGACACAACATGTCCTGCCGTGTGCCAGCGCCGTTGCTCACTCAGGTGAGCTTGGGGTCCTACTCCAGCTGATCCCAACTCGAAATTTCAGTCGCATTTTCCGTATCGTTTTGAAAACCGCTGTAATGGATTTGGTGAACATGTCAGATGGACGAGATATGGTGCAGGTTGGTGTGCCTTGCAATACCTGCGCGTGAGGTCTGAGATGCCATACGACACTGTGGGGGAGTTTGGGCACGGGATGTGTTGCAAGTCGGTGTGTCTTGCAATACGTGCACGTGCGTGTGAGGCCCGAGGCACTGTACAACACTGTGGGGGAGTTCAGGCATGGGATGTGTTGCAAGTCGACATGTCTTGCAATATGTGATGCGCTGTACGATGGGAGACTTCAGATAGACGGGATATGGTGCAGGTCAGTGTGTCTTCGAGCTCCAACAGACAGGATATGTTGCAAGTCAATGCGTCTTGCAATATATACTTAGGCACTGCACGATGCCAGGGGAGTATGGATGAACGGGATGTGTTGCAAGGAGTATGAACACAGTGGATACAATAACCGTGTTTCCTGCAAGATGACATAATGGTAATTACTGGATGTTCTGCAACAACGACCCAGGACGTGGTGGTAGATGGCCGTACACCAAGGAACCCGGCAATGATGCCGAGAACATCCATGCTCTGGGCAATGGCTGCCTCCATGTCACAACCCTGATCGACAATGAACTTGATATTTCCTAGGTGGAGAATAGCTGCAACAGGCTGGCATATTTAGGCAACATGCTGCTTAGACGGCCTGATGAACTTGAGAGTTGATTTCAGCTGTTCAAAGCAATTGGCGTTGTTGTCACGGACACCGTTGGTGTGAGCACCAGTGCCAGCGCATTGGCCGAGATATCGGTACTGGGTCCTGTTGGCAAGGTGAAGATGTTGACACTCTTCTGGTGATGCACTGGCTATCAGGTAGTAGAAGATGTGGAAGCTACGCTCTCCGGAAGGCACAGTCGTCCCTCGGTTGCATTCGAGATAGTAGTCATACAAACACCTTTTTGGCGAAGGACTCATGCTTGATGATGCCACAAAGGGGGGTTGGCAGTGGGTGGCGGCGTTGACTGTAGAGTTGGATGATGAGGGGGGATACTCGGGGCAGGCAAACAGGTTACTAACGAACTGTGGGCATAACTTTGGAGTCTGCTCATGGCCGTAAAAGGGATCCTGCCTGCCCGAAGTGGGCTGTGTCGAGGGGAGGTTTGGCCGATGGTACCTGAGAGACAAATTGACGCAAGAATGGAAAGACTCACCAGAGGCTGGGGGTATGTCAAGGTGACACGGGGATGAGAGGTGTTGTGGGTTGACCTGTATGGTATGGCAGAGTATCATGTATTCCACCGCACATTTTTTGCCCACCACACCGCTCAAGGAAGGGTTTGGTGTGTCTTCCTCCTCCCACTCTTGTTCTTTGACAGCGCCATCTTTGCGGAGCATTGCCATCTGCTTACAGCTGGCCTCAGAACGATAGACCGCTTTCGCCCACGTTCCACTTAGCTTTTGGTTTACCCCAGGCTCCTTCCCACCGATGCTTTGAGTGTGAGGGCGATATCCTAGTAGTGGAAAAATCTGAGTGGCTATACATACATTTTAACCCCACCAACCTTAGTTCCCTCACACTCTCAGCGACGGCTGGTGTAAAACATTGGTAAACATCATCAGCCACAGCACTCGGGAAGGTGGAACATGAAAAAAACTACAATACACCGAAACTAGGGTTACAAAA
>JBBPJQ010000842.1:0-15989 GCA_038088795.1 Boletus rex-veris
TCTGGCGCTGAATTGGGGTTTATATAGTAAGTACATGTGCACACAGACCGTGCTGTGCTACTGCTATATATAGTAAATACGCTGGACACTGGGTCACGTGATATACCTGTGTACATAGCCCGGCATGCGTAAGGCGCATGTATGTGGCAGCATGAGGCTGCGGTGCAGATCTAATGTGAATAGGAAGCATGGATGTGGGAGATTAGATACGCATGTGTGATAGAAGCGATAGAGCGGAGATGAAAGGGGTGCATGTGAAAGCGTGAAAGGAATAGATAGGGGTTGAGAATGAA
The DNA here is from genome assembly GCA_038088795.1 of Boletus rex-veris. Classification (NCBI taxonomy): domain Eukaryota; kingdom Fungi; phylum Basidiomycota; class Agaricomycetes; order Boletales; family Boletaceae; genus Boletus; species Boletus rex-veris. The sequence goes on from JBBPJQ010000842.1 coordinate 294, forward strand.
AGAAAATTGATAAGTCCGTATACGCTTGAGTAGCGGTCGTAACATCGAGAGTCAGTCGCTTCCTTCTCACAAAGCATCCACGTCATCCCGAACCCTTGGGAGTCAGTTGCTCGATCCCACCCCCTTTAGCAACTCACCCCCTTCTCACAAAACATCCGCATCGTCTCGCGCCCTCGAGAGTCGATCAATCAACCCTACTCTCCTTGGCAGCTCCCTCCCCTCCCGGAAAGCATCCGTGTCATCTCGAGCCCTCAAGAGTCAATCGATCGACCCCACCCTCCTCAACAACTCACTTCCTTCCTGCAAAACATTCCAATCCCTTCCGGATCATCGTCGGGTTGTCGAACACACAGAACCCAGCGAGGGTGACAGCTCTTCTGAAAACGACAAGTCGACATCTGAACCAGGTGCACCTGATGAAACTGAAACCGAACATGAAGAAGTGTGGGGAGCAACAAATTCTAGACAAGTCGCTCATCCAGGTATGTTTCACTCATCATCATGATATCAGCTCAATTCATCTCTACAGGTTTTAGCAAGGAAGTTCAGCCAAATCTTCCTATTCGTCATGCTTTCCTCCCTCCTGATCATGAATTCCAATTTTCTCAAGACGAGGATGACGAGAGTGCGTGGCGCAACCTCGATAACGTGGAACCCCAGGTAACAGCCGTGCATACCCCTTTTTGACATGCTAACATACTGTGGAGTCCCAGCATGGCGGCACCTCTCATCCATCAAACTGTCTTCAAATCGATGACAGCCGTTCCCCAGACAATGCAGAGTATCAGGAGGTAAGAATATATATACGTTTTGACACGTCTAATGTACCTTAAAACCCCAGCGTGGCGACACCGCTAACAATACAGAGTCCCAAGTAAGTGTCCTTACCATGTTTCGATTGACACACATAACGTGCTGTGAATCCTCAGCCTGGCAACACGGTCAATGTGCTTGACCGTCACCATCAAGTTAACAGCCATCCCTCCGCCCCAGATCCCCAAGCTCTCACTTCCGTCCCACCTCAGCCTGATGGCATGCAAGAGTCTGCACGTACTTGAGCTCCTTGGAACTCGAAGAAAGCTAAGGAAGCTGGTCCGCTCCCCAAAAACCTCGGATTTTACCCATCCGGTTGGCAGGACTGCCTCAAGGACGCCAAATGAGAGTGCAGGGTCTCCCACTTACTGAGCAACAACCCATTCCCGTCAAAGAGCCGCGACCTCAAGACTTTGATTACGGTGGCCCTTACCACAACAATCTCTGAATGGAATGAAAGTGCGGTTTTTGAACCTGGTAAGTTCCACATTATTATAGCGCTATCAAATGCTTGATTTATTCACTCGTATAGGCTACTGGCCCGACCATAAGACTGGCATGGCATGTGTCGTACGTCAAATGCTCGTTCTTGGTAATGATGCTGACTTTGAGATGCTCCAGCTCCTTGGCGATATGTCTACATGGCGTTCGGAATTGAAGACTGTTGCTTTCGCGGTTTGTCCTGTTGCATACAACCTAATCCCCCCCTAGGAAATTCCACCTCGAGAGAAGGTGCAATGGGTGCAGAACTCAGCTGCCCAACTACTCGCGGATTCATTTTTCCTTTGAGGCGGTTTCGATCAGCAGGTACTGCATCCAAGTACGATCCTTCCTCCATTGACATTACTTACAATCTTTTCGAGGGAAAAACAAATAATTTCGCACATTCCGTGTTACGCTCGCCCTGCCCCACTATCTATCTCGTCACCATTGCTCTTATCTTATCAAGACACATGGTCTTGCAGGATCTTATCTTATCTAGTCACGTGCTCAGACACGTTCCCACCTCACGGACACCGTGTGTTCACCTCATGTTTACCTCGCCTTTCCCTCGTGTCCTCTAGGCTGTGCCCACGCACATTCCTCATTGTCTCCTCATGTATTGGCTATGCACCGCGTGCATACATCATGTTCATCTCTATTGATTCATCTTACTTATCGACCAATAGCAATAGACACTCGTATCTCGGCAGTGCTTATCACTTGCCTCGCCTCTTACACATGTACTTACACAGCATGGTCTGTGCACCTTTCTCCATAGTATATAAAGGCTCGCTCTAGCACCATGTATTCCCCAGTCTTGTTCTCTTTGTTGTTTCCCTCTTGTCCTCCATAGTCCTTGAATCATATCAGAAACATTAACTTGTCTTCTTCACGTGATTATCTTCTTGCCGAACTCCCTTGACATCAGACAAACTCATTGCAAGCGCCATATAGACTGTGAACCGCACAGCATAAACAACCGTTTTATCATAGAAGGATATTAGGTCGTTTCATTCCGCCCTGATGGAAGTTGCCATCAGGTTTTTCTACACGGGCAGTTATCGGATCGCAGACAAGCGCCCCGATCAATTCTGCAAGGCAATTCCTCTTGCCTGCATTGCGCTCGCTGGCGCTGCAGTACACGTTTATTGTTTTTTCACAAACAGATCACCTACGACTGACTTCACACCACAGATTAACTGTGTGCTCGACGGATTTGCGAAGAACGGTGCTGCGACACTGAAGATGATCCCTCAATTCTCGGGCAAGGAATACCAGTCTACTTTTCTGACAATGAGCAAGATGCTCAACGAGATCCTTTGTCACCCCTACCATGGCCGCAAGCTACGCAAGCAAGTCGGGAAATGGGGAGAAGAAGGATGGTACGTAGTATTCCTAACATGGACGCCGCACTGAAGTATCCCCGCATTCGCAGGGCTGTACTTTACCAGGTTGACATGGATGTTGAGCGGGATAACCATCTTCATCTTGTCCTCGATTAGAACCTACATATTCCAGCTGGTAACAGACCATGCTCAATACTGTTACTCATGTCCCCCCTCCCTTCTGAATATCATTTTCATAGTGCTCGTGTTCCCTCCCCCCTCCCCAATAGTATTTGTTTGCCCATTTAGTACCCGGCGTGCCTGCCAGCGCCAAGCAAACCGATGTGTGGTGCCAGTGCTGTCACGTGTGACTAGTAGCTACAACTGCACAGCAAAAGGATATACAACACATTGTGTCAACTCGACAGCACTATGTAGTTGTGTGCATCAATCCCTGTCTAAGTATAGTAGCAAGCACTAGATATCCATAGCAATATGACAACTGGCTTAAGCTCCCAAACCTGGACCTAGCTTTACTACTATGGAAGCTAGACAGTGCTATATAGTGCTCCACAGCTCAATGCAATTTGCTGATGTGGTCAATTACCATTCCACGCATGCTTAGTCAATATTGGTGGCGCGTAGGTCAGTGAACCAACTATCAAATCTGGTGGTCTCCTGGGAGAGGGCTCCCCAACAAATCCCCAAACACTACCGTGGTTCACAGGTGACTTGAAGGCCGCGGATGATATTTCACGCATGTTTGAGGAAAATGTTCATGATGAACATGGGATTGAAGGCCTTACTGAAATGGGACGAATGGAAGTTCAACAACTGGCTCAGCCTTTATATTCACCCATAGATGTGCAGGTGGAGGAACTCACGGGACTGCATCTGGATACACAAGAGGCAATCGCCTTGTAATAGAAGCGAATGGACGTGGTTGAATTTAGTTTCAATTGATTTTTATCATGCGTTTCTACTTTGTCGCATCCGTAACCAATAATCCACTGCAGCTTAATGCAGAAAGCCCATATCCACTGCAGCTTAATGCAGAAAGCCCATATCCAACCTTGATACTTGTCTACCACTTCTGAGATACTCGCGAGCTAAGGATCAATACAGGGAGGTGATGCCTGAAGCAAGGTGATGCCATATTCGACAACAACAAGCTCTCGGGTAATTCCTGTTCTGGATAATCCACAATCCTTCCAATCTGCCTGTACCTACTGGGACTCTTGATATCCGTGAATGCCGATTGGGAGGTGACACCTGAAGTAAGGTGACACCACATTTGACGATGGTGAGCTCTCGGGTAATTTCCCACTCTGGTTAATCCACAATCCCTCCAATCTGCCAGCACCTACCCTCACTCTTGATACCTACCAATTCTGATTCCTGCGCGCAGAGGCATAGGAGCATAATTGCCATTTTTACATACCAACGATTCATATTACGCATATGTTGACCACATCAGCAACTCTGTTTTTCCGCTTGCTTGTTATGTTGATTCAGGGTAGCTCCAAGACATTGGGTACTCGTTTAATGAATCTCAATGAAATCACGCAACACTGCAAGATAAAATGAGCAACACACTTCATTGGAAAGGCAATGACATACCTAGAGGAGCATTGGTCTTTTTCTTTTTCTTAAAAATCTGGGTTTATAAACGTGATCTGAGATGCCGAATGGTCGCAAATGGCGACGAATATGATGGGAAGGGTTTCAAGAACGACAGGACCAAGCACTGCATTGAAACGAGCACACAACATTGACATACAAACCCAGAGGGTGAGACAGAGGTGCAGGGGGCAAGGCGAGATGTAGAGTGTGAGCCAGAGTGCAAGAACAACGAAGATGGCATCCATATCGACCGCAAACGGTGCAGAATGGACGGCGTAAACGAGCACTGCACGCTGCAACTCGATACCAGTTGAAACAACAATGATAGCTGAAAGTAAAGAAATCAGTATGGAAGCGCAAGCAGATGAGAGCGAGCATACCTGTGACGTCCAAACCACCCTTCCATCACCCCAAACAGCCTACTACTGACCATGTCAACCCACTGTGTCGTCGAGGATGATTAAAACCGCGATCTCACACCAAGTGGAGATGCCATGTTATCGAACCACATTGGAACCGAATCGGGTGAATCGGACATGTTGCACACAATACACAAACATGGCGACACCAGAGGTCGAAAGGTTGGGCAAGCTCACCAGGCACAACCTACAGTTGCAACCTGCCACATATGGACATCGCTCAGATGCACCCACCATCTGCTTAATGGCATTTATTGCTAAGTACCATCTTCAACTATCCCTTTGTTTTTACCACAGCATATCTGATATCTGCAATGCTACGTGATTCTCTGCAAATATCACAGGAGGGTGGTGCTCTCAGTTGTATTCCCACTCGAAAAAGCAGCGCTCCCACACCGACAACAACAAAGACGACGATGCAATGTCACCAATGGCCCAGTGCCATCAATGATGTGACAACGATGACAAGCGTGCTCAACCACATGCGCGGAGGACACAGCAGCCTGTGATAACAATGAACGATGGCGATATGCATACCTGTGCAGGTTACCAGCACAACCCGCTGCGCACAACCGGGTACGGGGTGCAGGCACACATCTACTTATCTATCTTCGTGGCTAAACTCTAATCCACCCTGAATCTTAGCAGGTTGTGTTCTAGCTCCACCTAAAAAGTGCATCGCCCATCCCTTCAAATTTGTCCAACCAAACATCGAGGACACAGTCCTCTGCAATGTGCCAGACACATCAGTTCCCTGCATCAACCCTTGGTCCCAGCATTCCTTCCTTGGCGACAATTATTGGTTCCATTAGTTCCATTACTTGAATCCTTCAATTCCCATAATGCCATTTTACTACAGTGAATAGTTGCACACCCCTAGACCTCATGTAGTATGCACCATCTCTGAACCACCACATAATCCAGATTTGCATGGACAGTTGAAATTGTGCAGGCAAGATCTATATCGTGCTGACGACCCTCTATCGAACAAATCAACTGCGGGAATTAATTCAAGTAACTCTACATTTCACCACAATGAGATTGAGGGAATGGGTCATCAGCATGCAACTGTTCAGATAATGGTTGGTCCATGTACTAGGGATTATATTACATGCCATGGTCATCTAAATGGGGAAAATCCATTCTTTGAACGTTCATGCCTTGGTGGACCCTTTCCTGCATGTACCAAGCAAAGCATGCCCTATCCTTCTGAGTCATCAGGATGCCATGGATAACTCGCTGACCCGAAAACGCCAACATGCTCCCAGGGGGATACAATAGAATTCACTTGAAGGATGGCATATATATGTCCACATTCTCATAATATCCTGCTGTCAGCAAATGATCAAGAAATTGGGGGGATCCACCTCTATCAAGATGGAGCAGGCTGCAGCGGTTGACCATCACCGACAGTACATTGAATACGGATGGCCACAAATGCAAAATGTCGCTCATATCGGAGTCATTTTGATCCACTGCCTTGTTCCACATGCAGTTCATCACCTCCCTAGCATGAAGATGCATGTCGGGATGCATAATCGACATAGCGGCTGACACAATCGAGTTTATTCCTGCCATTTCCTTCAACCATTTTCGGATCGATTCCGAGTCGGGTTAACCTGACTGTAATATTTTTGCCATCTGGAGCAAAGTGCTCTTGTCCTGCAGGCAAAAATGGTAACCCGTTCTGTGTCAACATATGACATAGTCCTCACTGAATGTCCTTGAGGAAACCAGCCTGGCAACAGGTCGATGCTCCCCTTCCACGTGGCCCCCTCGTGGAATAATTTATCATCAGTCCGCCATGAGGTACCAGATCTGCCCTGTCTAGCAAAACTATGCTCCAATGGAATCTTCAACAACTCCAAGGCCTCCCAAATTTGCGCCTATGGGATGCTAAATTTTGGTTTCTGCACCAGGAAAAAATGACTTTCATACCTGGTTGACCATGCTCATGGCACACGGCAAATACCACGCCAGCACGTAGCCACTTTCATTTATGAACAGCATAGGCAAATCCACCCTTTCGCACGTCGTAAAATCAATCTGAGACATGTGTTTTAGTGCTGGTGCTTTCTCCATGGGATCGAAATCATCAATAACGACTGAAATAATGTGAGGGGGATTAATAAATCTGCAAAATATGACCTACCCCGATTGCGACTCGCTTGAAGCAGCACCTCCAGTACATGGTCTGCCTCGCATACCAGCTTTGTCGGGAGTTCTGTGGCTGGCAAGACTCGGCCAGGCAAATGTCCGTGGCCAATATTTAAGAGTTTGGAATCTCCTGCAAAACTGCCCCTCTGGATAAAACTAGTGCACATGTACATCGTTAGCATATCTGTCAGGTCCAGAGGCATGCCTTCCATATCACCCAGGACACTTTTGTTGGGGGCCGATGAACGTTGAGGCATTTTTTTGTATAGTAGGACGGAAAGCCAGCTCAATTGCAAATTCAAATTTTCCCGATCACATTCCTAATATAGCTAACATCACAGTTTCAAAAAAATCTTCCCATCAAAGGTTTGAAATGATGGGAAATTTCAAGCCTTTGGATTGTTATCACTCATCCTTGACAATGCATTCAGTTTGAATGCACGGAGTATGGTGTAGATAGTATGGGTATGTTTTTATTATCGCTGCGCTTCTCTTCTAGTGGTCACATTTCGACTCGTGTTGAGTCCCAGTGTGCATCACTCATTGGGCCATACATCCTGCATTATATTCCATCCTTTTGGACACCGTGCTTATTGTTCTCATGGCTCCAATTACTCTCGTGATTCGCCCTGATCACCATCCTTTCGATGCTGGAGCACGCATCCTCAAGACCCGTGCGCCTGCTCCACTCCCCCTCGCACTCAGCATGTGCAGCTTCCTTTCGTCATTGCAGGGAATTCTTGGGCAGTTTTGGAGGTGCTGGTAGGTGCGGGAATCCTGTTGGTACATCGTCGTCAACTGGTGGTGGTAGTTGACTGTCTTCTTCGTCTAGCATCATTGACTGCTCGCACACATCTGCGCGCTCCCTCTCTCCACCTCATTCAAGTCCTGGGTACTTTCCCCCTCAATCCTGGTGCAGGGGTGTTCGCCCTTGTTGCCCTTGTTGCCTCCGCCACCTATGACTTCATCCCACCACTTCGATCTTGTCCGCTTGATTTGTTCTGCATCTGTCCCCTCGCCCTGTCCCTCTGTGCTCGCAGCTGCATAGGGCGGCTCTGGCAGTACATCTAGATGACATTCGTCATCACCCGGCGTGTCTTCAGGGTCTTCTAATGGTGTTGTTGGGTGCTGCGATGCACTTTGTGCGCTTGCATTGGTAATGGGTACGCCGGGCCGCATAGGAAGGTTTGGGGGTATTACTGCGGACGAGACAGGCAGGGACAAGTAAGTCTGAACTAATGCTGACTAATAAATTACATAATGCCCAGTCGCACTGGCGACTCATCGCTGCCATCACCTTACCTGTTCCTAGTCTGGGACCCAGACTGTCTATCGACGGCTTGCCTCATAGACAGTCTGAGTTCCAGACTAACCTGTTCCCGCCTTGTCCAGACACAATAACCGCAATGTCGTTGCGGTCTTCTGGTCCTCGACTCCTCACCCACGCATGGCAATAACATGACGCATAACAACAACAACAACAACAACAACATGATGCACACGTCATGTCACGTCATCGTCTCCCCTTCCCTTACCCTCACAGGCCATGATGAGCACGACTGCATCGTCGTTGTGGTGCTCACCCTCACCTGCAAATGGCGATGACACAACATGTGTGTTGTGTTGGTGTCATCTTCCACTTCCATTACCCTCGCCCTTCAGGCTCACCCGCACATGGCGTCGTCATCGTCGTCGTCCCTACCATCACCTCTCATCCACGCACAATGACAAATCATCACCCCATTGCCCTCTCCCCTCGCCTGCAACACTCATGATGATGATGACGACGACGATGAGGCGACATTGCCCTCACCCACGCCCAATGACAAGGATGACACGTTGTCATCCCTCCTGTCACCCCCCATCCACTTCAGGCATCAGTTGAAAGAGTTGGATGATGAAGCTTTATTGGTGCAAAGTACTGGTGTACTCGATGATGTCGATGACTGACATGAGAGCCACCTTTGGCTTGATGATGATCAACTCAGATGGTTTCCCTTTCAATTGCCCTGTGCTAGCTCCTATGCTTATCAAACAACTGTGTTGAAGGTCCTCGGCGGTTTTTTTTTTGCTCACTCCACGAACTTGCTCTTCTGGGCTTCCTAACACCATGTCTGTTTGCTTCGGAGGTTCATAGTGGATTGGGATAAGTGAGTTGTTGCGCAGTGGTGCTCTGCGTGCCCGGTGGTGTCATTCTGGGAACTCTAACTGGTGGGTCACTAGACAGAGTCTCAGTCCTGGTACGTTTCCGTCTTGCACCTCCATGCCCATACTCATCACTTGACAGAGTGCATCATCGCACCCTTCACTGGTGACAACCTGCTACCGTCTTCACCCTCTCTGCACCCGGCAATGCTCTTCTTTCCCTGGGCACTTCCACCTCCCTCTTGCTCTCTATCCCTCCCACAGGTACACTGCCAAAGCAATTCACCACCTCTCACCTTCTCTCCCATCCAACCATCTCTGATACCCACATCGCCATGCTCTACTACAAGAATGGCGCACTCGCCAGAGAACATGTTCACGACAGAGACGCCAGCTGTGACTGGCAGAGATACAACCAGCTCATTGGATCTACCCCCATGGGCAATAACAGTCATATGGGCTTCTAATTTCCTCTCCCAGAAATTATCCCATCAAACATTCTTGGCAAGTTTTTCACAACAACAGATGGTCGCCCTACCTGCCTAGACTCTACCATCCTCGAGTCCCAGTTCTTGTTCATCAAGTCCCTCATAGCTGCCATCCTCCCTCCCAACTCGCCCCCTCGCCCTTCAGGCTCACCTGCACATGACGTCATCGTCGTCCCTCCTGTCACCAGTCATCCATGCACAATGACGATCGTCACCCCATTGCCCTCTCCCCTCACCTGCAACACACACGATGACAACAACAACAACAAGGCGACATTGCCCCCACCCATGCAACAACAACGAGGATGACACATCGTCGTCCCTCCTGTCACTCCCCATCTGCACACAACGATGACGGCGGCATGATAGTGTCATTGTCGTTACCCCTTGGCCCTCTCCCCTCGCTTGTGACATGCACGATGACAATGATGATGTGACGTACATGTGGCGTCATCCTTGTCACCGATACGCCCCCCTGGTGCTTGCCTTCACCCATGCACGGTGATGACATGACGTGCGCGTTGTGTCATCCGCTGTAGTCTCCCCTTCCCTTGCCCATTGCCCGTGACGCACGCAACGATGAAGATGATGTGACATACAGCCTCTTTGCATTGTTGTCGTTGACTCGTCCCCACTGGTGCTCGCCTTTACCCCACCTTGATTTTGGTTAATCTGCTTGTCGATCAGAATAGTTGCATGACCAATAGTGTAGACTTTCCCATGTATCTATTAGGAAAACTTATGGTGGGAGCATTTTCCTGGTGGGCCCATTGCAGTTGTTAAGGCAATAAGGACATAGCAATATCTAAAAGTCAAGTGAACAAAGAACAGCGGCGCGCGGATTATGTTCATTCACACATGATGATCATATGCATCTCAGTCAGCAGATTACAGATCTGTTGGTAGTAACAGCTCTAAACTTCCTTGTGACAAATTCCTCTGAAATATCCGCGGCGTGGTTAAATACCCGCATTGCCCACCGCATGATTAATGCCCTCCATCTCATTCGTAAATGATGTCCAGTCAGGAGAATGGCTTGAAAGAGCCTTTCCTGGACATTGAGCTGCACATTGCTCAACTTTCAGGCAGTGCACGCTGCAGACCCAAGCATAGCTAGTGATGAAGGATCAGAAATGATTTACGTGATTGGCAGCTTCAGAATTCCTGACAGCCAGTGTCTTGATGGGGGGAATGAAATCCCATTCTCCTACTTTGGGCCTTGCGACGTCGAAGGGTGATGGAAGATGGGGGGCTGCACCCTGAGACCTTCCAGTGCTGATGTTGAGGGGCCTGAAACTCTACTCTGTATGTCGATTTCCTGAGCCTGCGCTAAACTGACGCATAGCCTCGGCAGTTCCCTGAAGGGAGGGTATGATGGACTGCATATTGCCAATCAGCACAGAGGCCTTCTTCAACTCGGACATGATCCAGTCGTTTTCTACCTTCATGGTTGTCAATTGATGCCCCAGCTCCAGGTGCTCTTGCCTTGTCACCAGAGGCTCTGCCTGCAATGTATACATTGCACCCATGGTTATGCCAAGTTCTGCGGGTCCTGTGGTACGATTGGAAGATCCAGGAGGGCACCCCCACGTGGGAAGTGGCCTTATAGGCCTTTCCTCTGATACTCCCCCCAGTGCGCTGGGGGTAGTTGCTATCACCCTCTTGCCCAGCGGTGGGATGACAATCACAAGTTGTGCTGTAGGGGCTTTAGAAAGAATATGAGCCAAAGAATAAAACCTTACGTTCTGAATCCTCTGCCATTGGCCTTGCTTCTGTTAAATGTCAGACCCATTTGCATTACGCGTGAAATATTAGAAATACGCAGCCCTTTCCCTGGAAACCCATGAAGACTGCCTTTTACGTGTGGTGGGACCAGGGGTTGGTGACCCATTGCACTGTTGGGAGGAGCATACCTGTGTTGGCGAAAAGGGTTGATGTGTGCGGGATTGAACCCTGGCCTGTTTCAATTGAGGGGAAGGTGCTGAGGACAGAGATCTCTGCCGGGAGAAGATGTGGGAGCACGTTCTTGGTGGCCCACAAGGACCTGCGAAGTCATACCTCTTCCTTCTACTCTTGCATTGGATGCAAGACACACTTTGGAAGAGGGAGCATTCACAGTTACTCATCACACTGGGAATTTGTGATCCAGACGAGCAGGCGGGAGATATCCCGCGTCGACCCCAGCTTCTGCTGCGGGCACGTCCTCTTTGGTTGGCCGTGGATGTTCGGCGACTTGCAGAGCGACCATGTTCAGGCTCTTCACCAAGCTCATCGAGCCCTGAAAGACACCGTCGCTCTGGTCCATAGCAGTGTCTTGCTCTTCTGGCACGCGCAGGTCTGGGGAGGAAACAGTTGGAGAATTCGTTGTAATGGTTTGTTCGAAGGTATGGAGCTTGTCAGTGTCCTGCCTGGGTGTTAGGACAAAATCTTCCCACTGTTTTCCTTTCCTCTTCTCTCCCCTCAGCAACACCTCATCTTCCTCATTGCCACCATCTGCTGATGTCCAACTTACCTGCGCATCACGAACATCGGTAACATCGATAGGCGTAGCGGTGTCATTGTTCACAGGGAGGGGGTCGAAAGCTGCGTTAATACAGGGGAGGGAGCTCATGGAACGATACCAAGGGTGAGCCCGGAGTAGTTCCACTGGGCATTCAATGATTTGTCTTAAATCAGGCCAGCCTTCATCTTTACTGCACCAGAACATCTTCGTGGCTATGACAAGGTCCATGACATTCGTCGCGGAATCAATTGCATTAGATGTGATGCTCTACAAAGTATTTGCCACAGTGTCTTTTGTGATAGGTAATAACGCACTAGTTGGTTCTCCACCTGCTCTTGAGCGTGAGTCCATGCCGAGAGGGAATGCAACAGGATAAAGGTTTGGAAAATCTGAAATAGGTTGCAATCAACATTGGCGAGAATGGAATTGGCGAGGATGGGATCCATGACAGGGATGAGGCAGAGGGACCTTGTTCAGAAGAGGTGGAATGTGTCTTTGGGATGAGGACTTGTCGTTTTATCAACGTGTGAATGAATTTTCCCATGATCAAAGCTCATGCGTGATGCCACATTTACGCACAGACCTTCAAAGTCTGGGATAATCCCTTCATTCATTCAACCACTCTAACTTGAAGGATGGATGCTGAAACAGTCAAAGTTCAGTTTGCATCACCCTGTAAGTCCTCGAAACCAAATCTCCACACTGCCATCAACATCTATTGCACAGCCGAAATCCACCTCATTCTGAATTGTTTTGACCAAGATTCTCCCTCATCGCGTGGTACTCCCCCCGTGCTCCCCAAGGATGACCAGAAGATGCGCCCTGATTTCCGCCAATTGCTGAGGAACCTATATGTGCCAGCGCCACCCAAACCACCCCAGAAAATGCCTCAAGATCAAGTGGGTCATACAATGGATAGCCATGTGCGTCTACGTCATACCATCGGGGCGCTCCAAACCTCACCTCCAGCAGTGCAACCAGTCCAAGCTGTGTCCCGGAATGCCCCAAGCATTGAAGTGCATTCTCTGAAATTCCCTGTGCTGCCCCCACCACCATCTAGTCCATCCCAACCCCAAGACATGCAGGAGCTTCTTCGGTCCATTTTTCTGCCGCAGTTCTCCTCTACACCGCCTTCAAATTTCACCTATTTCCTTGCTGATCATCGTCGACATCCAAATGCTGCCCTATTGCCGCTGGAAAAAAGACCCGGCTCGCACCTCAATCCTGATGACACGTTGCCCAACATATGTTCTGGCCATCTCGCAGGAGGCACCCGTCCAGCACAGAATTGACTTGAAGAACTTCGTGGTCTCTTTATTCCGTCAGGCTTGCCCCCTCAACCACCCCATATAAATAATGACATCGTCGTTTCCGCCTCGCGCCGCTTAGCTCCCTGTGCCAAATCAGCCCCAGCATCTGCACCATCTGAACGTGCGATAAATGCGCTGGGCCCATTGTTTACAAATCAACGAGGGCAACATGATATCACTGGAACGATGGACTGCAACATGGAGGTTGATGAGTCGCTGTGTAGGCTTTTCCCTCTTCTTATCAATTCACCATTGAAACAAAATCAGTAGATGACAATGATGCACATCATGGATCCCCACCATGTTATGATAATGCCCTGTTCGCAACGCCGCCAAGAACTAACATGCCCAAGTCAAAAATAGGTGCTTCTGGCGTGCTTTCTGAGATATCCTCTCTCCATCCGTCTAGCAGCCCACCCCAAGGACAAACTTCATGTGAAAAACTATGCGGTCTTAGCATCCAGTCAGGTCCGCCCCCCCACAGAACTGGCGTAGATGACGCCATTCCTTTCCCCGCCACTCGTCCATTGGCTGCCACTACCAAATCTATCTTATCATCCCCGCCCACTCATTTCACTGATAAGGGTCACCCGATAGCCATTGACGCATTGGACACCCCAGGGCCAATGATGCAATTTCTGGATGTGAAATTCCCGAATCACATCAAATCACTAAGGAATCGAGAAGTCAGGGCTAAAGAGTGGCTTATTCTGCAGACGCAGTTACAAAGCAGTGGTAATGCATCATATTCCTTTTGTTGGTCCTCACAAACTCAGATGCAAGCGGCAGATCCAGTGTTGAACATTTCTGAAGAAGATTACCTCGGCCGGCCATTGGATGATGGACCCACAATCCACGCGATATTGGAATATGTTCAATTATATCAGCCAGCCTGTCAACGTCGGCGTCGGGCATTGGGAAGAATCCTTGCTATATTCGACAAATTGGATGAATTGTAGTCATCGCGGGATGAAATCGACAATGGGTTGTACAATGAGCCACTGGAGTAACAGGTAGAAGCTTGTATTTGTAGCTAGAGAAATGTATACCCCGCGTATTATATCCCGTTCAGTGCAGGCATTCCTTTCCCACTGTTGAGGGATCATTTCACAGACAATTGGAGACGTTCCCGGCGTCGAGGATGAGCAGGTTAAATTGTTTTACTTACAAGATTAACCCCGGATTCTTCAAACCATGCCTATTATTTGGTGAAACGAGACAAGGGTTCATGACAACGCGATATGTGCCCATTAAGCGTTCCATCAAGACTCTCAACTCCTCTAAGATTAGCGCGTTCTCACTCCAAGACACTTTGCATACCTTTTAAACTACATCTCTCTTCATGTTTTTCTGATCGCTGACAGGCTGAAGGACCATTTGCAAATCTCAAGATAAGTATGCAGATAAGTTCACGATTTGAACCCGCAGAAATGAAGGGTTGCGAGCGTGAATAATGAATAGTAGTAAGATAAGTATGCGGATAAGTTCACGATTTGGACCCGCAGAAATGAAGGGTTACGAGCATGAGTAATGAATGGAGGTCTGCCGTAGCTGCGGGAGTCAAGTCCTCGACATCGCAACAACCATATTCTGGTGCTATAGTCCAAATTATGCCTTGAGAAAGTCGAATAGGTCCTTGTCCGCTTCAGTTTCGTTCAACATATGCAACAACTCCTGCATCCGCGCTGCCATAAATTGCATCTCGCACCTAATGTCCCATTCCTCCGCCAAGCGTGTCCAAAGCATCTCCAACAATTCAACCTCACACCTATCTAATTCCCTTTGATGTAACTCATCAATGGGAGATTGACCTTGCAGCCACAGGTCCTGATACAGCGCTACGTCACTGACTGAACGACTGTAAATCAATCAAATCCGTGCTTACCTGGAAGTATACCTTCCCCCATCTCATCAATGTCCTGGGATTTGGTCGGGTCGGGTTTTCATGAGGCTCTGCACACCACCATGCACCCTCGAACTGCTCGCATTTTGAAACATCCCAGTTGGGCACAATTCACAGGATTCAATCGGCAATTTGGAATGGGACAGACTTGAGTTTGAATAATTCCCGCTTCAATAACTCTTGATCCCAACTACACACAAGCAGAGTGGCTTGGGGGGCAGGAACAGGGAGTGGGACTGTAACACGAGTTTCATGAAGTGCTCGGACGTGAACATTTATGTCCTTTGAAATTGGTAAGTGGACCGAAATCAGGAGATGATGCATAAAAGCCGATGGCGTACATGTTCCAATTTCAGCATCTCATACCATCAGTTGGGCTATTGCGCTGGATGCAGGGAAATTGTTACGCTCGCCCTTATTGCTGAATATCTTTTCCTTTCTCTTGCTCGACACTCGCTTGTCTTATCCATTGAACAGGACTTTATCTTATCAAGTCACGTGATCTTATCACACTCGTCACATATCTA
>JBBPJQ010000843.1:0-15976 GCA_038088795.1 Boletus rex-veris
ATTTTGGATTATGTTTGTCACCAGTGTTAATCTTGAGGGTCCCTTCAACAAGCGGCGCCTGTGGCAAGATGCCCACTGCAACCCTAATCGCTCATACCCTTCCCCCTTCCCAGGCAATGTTAGGATACCTGTCAAACCTGTTCCAAACGTGCCAAGCCCCAGTGCACCTATCTGGGCTACTCCAGGCCTTCACCCTTGCAGTCCTGAAGAAGTCTACCAGTGGAAGCGTTCCATTCCCAACGCTGCTCTCATTGCAGCCATGGATCCCTATTGGACAAGCAACCAAAGTGGCAAAGTTTTTATTGACGGTATGCAAAGGCTCGCAGGGTACTTCAGGCAGGAAGTATCACACGATGGAGAGAAAGTTATTTTCTCTGAGTTCCAACCCCGCATCACTCCTGAAATTTTCCTCGATATTTTATACGAAATTCGAGAAGGTATCCCTGACACCGAAGACCGCCCTTCGGATGATGAAATTTATCACGCCCGCTCCCGGTATAAGGAAATGCTAGATGCTGACTGTGGACTTGAGGCGCCACTCCTGCACCCCGCTGGTTCGCTGGCCAGGAGCAACCTCACATCACCTATCATCTCGAAGCGACCTCCAGTTGTTAGCAAAAAGGATGGCAAGCGTCGTGAGCCACCAACTCAAGAATCCACTACTTTGGAAGCTCCTTTAGCGAAACGCACTCGGCCTGCTTCAACACTAGAGGCCTCGGGGTCTGGGAAAGCAGCTCAGCCAAAAACCTCACCCACTAGCCAGATGATTACACGCAGCAAGGCTCGTCAGAAGAGCAAGGGAAAGAGCGTCACATCTGGGGGAAAAGTTACTGTCCCTTAAATGGATTAACTGATTGTTACCCTTGTGTCTCATCTACGTACCTACAATGACGGTAACACAGCCGTGAACAAGAAACCCACGTTTGACCGTGACCGTCTCGTCTGCGAGCCGAAGTATGCTCTGAGTGTCTGCCAAGTCGACAGTGTACATCACCATGTGTAAGTTCTTCTGGAATATCTTGGCGTGCCCATCAAAGCAGGCAAACGCCTGGCACAATGATGGGTTTGTCTGCAATGTCGCCGAGTTCAGTTCAGGCAGCCTCTGCACGCTGTCTACTTCTGCAGGACAGTATGAGTATATGCCCATGGCAACCTGGTTTTTTGCTCGACATTGGATCTCGATGTCTGATAGACAACAAGAAAAAAAAACGGTGGTAAATGTTAGTACGTATCATCTTTGTACCTCGAACTATTGGAACAAATGTCTTGACAGCTTCTCGGTTAAGTACCTGTATATGGATGCAGTGGGCCATGTTGATCTGTCGTCTGGATTGCGCATGAGACGAGCCCAGAGCTCTAGATGTCATGATTTGAGACGGACAAACGATGATGGAGTTGATACACGAGATTTTCTTCTTTGACAAAGCACAGAATGCGCCGCCTGACAGAACCCCGAACGTAGGGTCTTCATAATCTATCGTGTTCCGCGATCTCCCCTCTAGCGCAGCGTTACCAAGAAGCAATAATATCGAATAGATGTGAACGTACTCAGGTATATTTTCCTCTCGCGCAAATTGTATAACCAGATATTGAAACCTGGTCTGACCTTGTCTGATCGGCGTGCTAAGACCAAGCAACTCATGGTTGGGATATCGTATCGAAAAAAAATAAGGGACACTCACAATGAAGAGAACACGCATATACTCATTTTGGTAGCAGGAAAAGCCTTAGGATACTTCGATAAAGAATTTTATAATCGTACGCTTGCCACGAAGTCGCATAAAGTCGAGGAACATATCCACACCGTAACGTCCTCGAAGCTCAAAACCAGATCGCCCGGATACTTGTCCGATCTCGGCCTCGTCTTTGATGGCATCACGGAAAGCTTGAGCTGCGCTGACTTCTTCGCTATCCTCGTCCTCCGCATCCGACTTTTGGGACCCAGCTTCCGAACCACGAAGTGTGGGTACCAGGAACGTAGAAACGGATCTCAACCATCTCGTCCGGAGCTTTGCTTAAAGCACTTTTACCGGAACAAATTCAAGGGATACTTGGATATCCCAGCAATGTTGGTATTGGCAACCCGCTTCAAAGGCAACTCAGAGGCAGTCTTATTTGACACTAGGAAAGCGAGGTCTTGTCCTAAACGAAAAAAAAATGAGCTAGCAGACCATCTCGTAGGTCTCTGACCACAAACCTTGAATATCGGTCACGGTGATACCCCAGTTCCACCCTTTGAACGTTACATCCTCTACCTCCAACGTCACGCCAAAATGCTGCTTGAATAAACCCGCAAGTTTATCGTGATCCTGATTGAAGAGCTGTTCCCTTTAGAGTGGCGGCTTTCGGCATACTTCTCGCATGAAACCATCAAGTGTTTCTCTTCGTCTGTCTTCTAGCAACGCAACCGTTGCACCCGTTTGATCTCGTCTGCCGGTATCGCTGACACTGCTTCGTTTTCTTCACGTTTCCAGGCCATGCCGCTGCCCGCTGGCAGTCGCAATTCTAGAAGTGGCCATGAGTCTACGAAAAGGTGTTCGTGAAGAATTGTACATACTCCCAACTTCTGTAGATGGTGATATATGCGGTCAAAGTGATTTTAGCCATGGCGGACGAGGATCAAAATGATGATGGTGGTCAAGCGGGGGCTGAAGTAGCACGTCGGATGTGTCATCTGCCATAGCGCGTCAACGCGTTCTGCCAACTACTACCGGCAGTCACTAGTCACTCTTGCTCGTCTCCGACATCAGAAATACTAGATTCGGTCCCTCATGGACACAACTCAAGAGCGAACATTCTGCAAATGGTGCGCTCATGTCCCATGTTGCGCATTGTCAGGCCATATCTCCATTCCCGATCTCCAGGCTCAATGCCAAGTTGGAAGCCCATGGATATTCGCCCATGCACTCGTTACTGCATGATCTCTCTGATGGTGTGCGCTTGATCCAGTTGATGGTCCGTTAAACTATTGTTTTTGATCCGCAGTTTGGTGTTCACCCCATCCCGTCTCGGCAGGAGATCATGGGTAACTGCCACCTGGCATCCCTTGCATAATGATAATGTCGGGGCTCAAGTCACTTGCAGGAGATACCTCGCTCGGAAGATATAACAAGAATCCGAGGATGCGCGTTCAAAAAGCAGAGAACGTGAACAAGGCGCTGGAGTTTATCAGACAGAGGGGCATCAAATTGACCAACATTGGTCCTGAAGGTGCTGTCGTCTTCACCAAAAGATCGCACGACTCTACTGCTCAGCGCTCAGAAATCGAGTACAGATATCATGGACGGCAATTTAAAGCTTATCCTGGGCATGATATGGACCCTGGTCCTACGTTTCACGATCGCGGATATCAAGTGAGTGATGGTCAAATACGAAATGGTGACTGACTAAGAGGCACTCTCAGCACGGAAGGTCTTTCAGCAAAGGAGGGGCTTTTGCTTTGGTGTCAGCGAAAAACGGCCCCGTATAAAGAAGTCGATGTCCAGGACTTCTCCATTAGCTGGTCAGATGGGCTTGCATTGTAAACATTGCGTTTCTTCGCCTAAATCTTCAACTGATCCATTCTAGATGCGCACTTCTTCATTGCCATCGCCCAGACCTTCTAGATTATGACAAGCTAAACAAAGTAAGACATGTCTTTTTATCTCATTTTACAGGGAGTGACATCAACTCAGTCAGATCGACATGGAAATACCCGCCTCGCATTCCAGGTTGCTGCTGATCATCTTGGTATTCCGGTCAGTGTTATCTGAACTTGATTTAGCACTGTTCTTGACACCTCTTCGCCAGCAACTGCTCGAGGTCGAAGATCTGTGTGACTCGGACCGTCCAGACGAATGTAGCGTTATGACGTACATTGCCAGTTATTTCCATGCTTTCTCCACGATGGGTCAGTTGTTGTGTTCTCAAAGACCTCGTTATTCATAAGTCAGCAACATAGATCAGGCGGAAACGGTCTCCCGTCGCGTAGAGAAATTTGCGGAACTCATGCAGTCGGTATGGACAAGCAAGAATGATTATGAGCGCAGGGCTCGAAATGTTCGCTGCGCTTAGCAGATCTCTTATACTTCGCTCTGACTGTCATCCATAGTTACTTCTAGCACTGGCCGAAGTCCAGGAACAGTGGCGGGCACGTAGATTCACCGGCACATATACGGACGCCAAGAAACAATCCTCAGCTTTTACGACATACAAACAGACGACGAAACGGCTTTGGGTCGCAGAACGGCAAGATGTCACCACCCTGTTTAGCAATATCCAAACCAAGCTTCGGACATATGGGTTGAGAGAATATGTCCCTCCTGCTGGACTTTCACTTTCGGTTGGCAGAACCGAACCCTTTGTATTTCTGCGCTCACGCAACGTCATTAGGATATAGACAATGCATGGAATGAACTGCTGGACTCGGAGGCAAAGCGCTCCCGATCAATAAATGCACAAATACGAGAGTATGTTCGCCATTAGGTGGTATGCTACAGCATCTCACAGTTCCCAGGATCAAAGAATCTCTCCGAAAGCAATTTGCAGATCTTGCCAACGATTTCTCACAACGCCTACACTGCGTCTCGCTCGATCTGGCTAGTATCGAGGGCCCCTTAGAGGTTTATCGCACCTTTTCCTTTGGTTTCTTTGTTTGACCAAACTCTATCCCCCTGAAGGAGCAGCAAGAGCTAGTACGGAAGGTACAACTTCGAGTTCCCGGCCTGGCCGATACCCTGGCTCGTGTAGCGAAGGCTGAAAATGACTGTACCGAAGCCAACGTCGAGGGAAATGATTACACCGTGTTTACTTGGCAAGACCTCGATTTCGAACTCGAACTAGTCACCCAAGCTATTGCTAAAAAGATATCTTTCATCGACAATCAAGCACGTATTCCCTCTCGTTGTCTTCCGTATTGTGTAGCACGCTGATGTATGTGTGGTAGATTGTGTCGAGGAACATGACCAACTTGACACCGGCGCAGCTCGAACAATTCGAAACCACATTCCGGTACTTTGACCGAGACGAGACCAACACTCTGATCTTGTCGGAATTCATCGCAGCTCTGGCCAGTCTTGGCGTCGTATACTCGGTACGCAAGACTCGACATGTGGATTATGAAATTATGAACAGAAAAGCAGGAAGAGGATATGGCTTACATTTACGATCAACTCGTCCAAGAATATGGAGCAGCGACTTTTGAAGCCTTTATCAATCTTTTGGTATGCGTTTGCAGCCTTAGATAGCTCATTCGAGCACCGACGACGGTTGACATAGGTGGATATTATGGAAGACCAAACTTCGCCGGAACAGCTTCGAGATTCCTTCCGCGGGATCGCAGGAGACAAGGTGTGTCTGTCCACATGACTGTGCTGGTCAGCTTTACGACGATTTACAGCCATTTGTGACCGAGTTGGACATGAGGTTAGCTCAACTCCCCGTCAGTGCTATTGAATATCTGCGGGAGGTGCTGCCTTCATCCAAGAATGAAGCTGGAGAGCCAGAGTACGACTATGAAACATGGCTTCACGATGTATTCGCGTGACTATCATCTATGCGAGCGCAACGTTAGCAAATTTACATTTGGCAATGTGCCATCTTTGGTAGTAGATTAGCATGCAGGATTTCGTTCACCCATCCCGCATTGAAAGTAGGGCAGGGTTCACAACACGATATTCTTCAACATGCATTATGAATGCAATGGGGCACATGCAATTACACTATGGGATAATTTTACGCGTCGAAGGTAATGGAAGCGCCGACCTTGTGTGCGGGGCCAGAGGGGGCAATGTCGTTCAGTCGCTGAGTATCTAGAGCGAGACCGAACGAGGCTTTGACACCTGGCCGGAGGGTCTGAGTGTAACCTGCGTAGCTCGTGAGTTACACAATCAGTGTAAAGGTGTGGGAATATACCAAGAGCAAGGACACCCGAGTTATTGATCTTGGCCTTGACGAACGCAGCAGAGTCGAGGTAGCTAAAATATGGTTGGTCTGGTGTATGATGTAATATGCGTTCATCCGACTTACGCCTTGGCGCCGACTTCGAGAGCGACGCCCGAGGTTGTTGACTTGGTATCGTAAACAGCCTTGGCACCAGCCTCGACGTCAGGACTAACGCGATGATAGTAGCTCGCGGAGAAGGTGTTGAAGTTGTTGAGACCATGGACGGTGAGGGCGTACTCAGGGGCATTGTAGCCGACAGCAGCCGAGTAACGGGTGATGTTGCCCTCGGTCACGTTGTAAGCAGCCTCGGCACCAAAAAGGAAGCCATCACGACCGAAGACGGTGTCTGCAGTGAAAGTGGGACCCTGTACGGGATATGAGAAGAGGAGGGAAGTGAAACGGAAAGAGTGTAACCTTGAAGACGTCGAAAGCACCACGTGTGTGAACACCGGATTGCTTGTAGATGACATTGAAGAGAGCGGACTTTGAACCTTTGTCGGGAATCAACGAGGTGTTAACATCGAGCTTCAAACCCTTGGCAATGTAGTTTTCGAGCTCGACTTGAGACTTGAGGACGTTCGAGGTTGTCCAAGCCTGTGTGAATACGAGACCGTTCTTGGGGTCGGAATACTTTGTCTCGAGATCACCGATGATGCCCTGAGTCTTGGAGTCACGGAGACCGGCGACCTTGAAGGCGACGTTTGAGGGCGTCTTGGTCTTGACCTCGAGGGAGGTGCCGGAGAAGGGGTAATCCCTAGACAACAAGTCGTTGGAGGACTTTCCGAGATCCTGGAAGGAAATGGAGGGTGAGAGGGGGCGGCGAGGATGGAGGATGGAGGGCACCTACCTTCCATGAGGGGGGTACAGGCTGAGGAAGAGACATGGTGGATGTTTTGAGAAGAAAAGTGAAAAAGTCGACGCGTTTTCAATCCGACATCCGGGGCGATTCGTGGGAATATTTGCAGTCGTGATCAACCATGGGCAAAAGTGCAAAAGTGCATAAACGAGTCGCAAGTGTCTCCCCAATCTCGTCGTCGTCGTACTCTCATTGTGCGTACAGAAAAAGACTACTTCATCCTCTGCTCCCCAGCCAAAATCGATCGCGCCATCGGCGCCATCTGTTCAGTCGGCCAAGAAACGCGCTGATCTGAAATCCAAGGCCAAGGCGAGATCTAGTAGTAAGGGTGATGTTTTGGGGGGAGCAGACTATGTGACATTGATGTTGGGAGGTCGAAGAAAGGCAGCGGACGAGGCATTGAAACTACCACCAGAATCATGACGTAATGCACTTGTACAACCACGGCCAAGTTCCGGACCTTGGAACTTTCCCCGCAAATGTTCACTCTACTCCGTGCCCCCCTTCGTTTGCCTTCCCGTGCAAGATCACTCACAACTGCCACCCAGGAATTGGCTCGGGGCGTACTCCCCGCGTCGAACTCACCCGTGTGCTCGAAGCTCCAGTTCTTCAATTCCGTCACACAAGGATCAGGCCAGATACCCACCTACAGAGTCCTAGATGGCGTCGGCATCCCCATTGAAGGGGCAGAGATACCAGACGTTCGTCACCCTCTCTTTCAAACATCTGCTCTGCTCACGGCCTATGTAGATCACCCCAGAGTTTGCTCGCAGGTTGTACGTTCCCATCCCCCCGCTGAACTTTGCTGTCAAACGTGACATTTGCCGTCCACAGATATGAAAACATGCAGCTCCTCCCAGCGATGGACAGCATCCTATACAATGTCCAACGTCAGGGCAAGATATCATTCTATGTACCTCACTTTCATCCATCATTTTCCAACACGGAACTAATCAATCTCCATAGATGACTTCGGTGAGCCAATTGCTGCTGACCTCTCTGAATCTCATCACAATCTCCCTAGCATGGCGAGGAAGCTACTATAATCGGTTCTGCTGCGGCCTTGGCCAACGATGATGAGTGTGTATTCTACTCCGTTCCGTCTTACGGCTTCCTCATGTCACATCAGAGTACTAGGTGTGCAGCCTCCTACTATCCCAGTGCATCCACTCCAATCATGTGTAAATAACAGGCCAGTACCGTGAAATGGGCGTCCTCCTATGGAGAGGTTTTGGTATTAGTGCAGCAATGGCCCAGTGCTTTGGAAATCACGAGGACAAGAGTGGAAAAGGTCGCCAAATGCCCATGGTATCCAGTTTCCTATCTTTCAGTCTACGTTCCATACTAACCGCCACGCAGCATTTTGGATCTCCGGAGCACCACTTCCATACCATTTCGTCTCCACTTGCAACCCAGATACCACAGGCAGCGGGCGTCGGATTTGCACTCAAACGTGATCCGGCACGGCGCAATAAGAACGTGGCGTGTGTGTTCTTCGGCGAAGGTGCCGCTTCGGAAGGAGACTTCCACGCCGGAATGCTTCTTGCTTCTACCATCCCGACTCCAACTATCTTCTTGGCACGTAATAACGGATTCGCAATCTCAACACCCGCACATGAACAATATCATGGCGATGGAATAGCCGCACGTGGACCTGGATATGGCGTTGACACCGTCAGGGTGGACGGTAATGACGTCTTGGCAGTCTTTAACGCCGTGAAAGAGGCACGCAGACGATGCCTCGAAGGCTCCCGGGCTGTGCTGGTCGAAGCCATGACATACCGCGTTGGCCACCACTCGACATCTGATGACTCGTTTGCATACCGTGGTCGACAAGAGGTCGAGAATTGGAAGAAGATCGATAACCCGACCACTCGTTTCCGCTTGTTCATGGAGTCGCGAGGCTGGTGGAACGAGAAAGAAGAGGAGGAGCTGAAAGTGAAGCTCAGGAATGATGTCGTCACCACACTCAAACGTGCAGAAACGCTCAAGCAGGGCGACCTTCGTAACCTCTTCACGGATGTTTACGGTGGTGAGGAGCCGTGGAATCTCGTGAGTCAATGATCATTCTCGCATGTTTCCCAGCTTATCTATCCATGTACGTTACAGAGAGAGCAGAGAGAAGAGCTTGCTCGTCTTGTCAAGAAGTACGGGGAAGTCTGGGAGCCCTGGCAGAAGGAGCTCAAGCGATTCAAGGATGAAGGAAAGAAGCTTGTCGACTGAGTTCACAAGTTGTATATCGTACCTAACACTTGGTATCTTTAAAGGTGCAATATATAGTTGTTTTCCACTTTCGTGCTAACGTTGAAACTGAGAGCTTGTGCCCGGCTTACATGATACAAGGTTGGCTGACTGAACCCTACCGGGAATTGACGTTAGCTTTGTGCAGAGTTCCCGAGCGTTCAACTTTGTCTCCGTTTCGCAATAATCCATTTTTAATTAAATCGGCCTCGGTGAGCCCATCTCCGAATAGATTCTAGGAACGCATCATGTATCTCTGAACGCGTGCACCACTTGTTGCAGGTATGCTATCGGTTTGGGATTGAAGACGACATCATTGAATGTCATCTGGTTGGTCCATATAGCATGCGTCAAAGGGGTGCTATAGTGCTTTCTTAAAACAGGAACGCCAAAGTGTCGTTCCGTCTCTATGGGGAAGGCATCCCCAAGCATACTGTTCTAACGGCACGAGCTAAGCGAGGATCGACTGTGAGCTGACCCATGGTATCAATAACTAGTCTGACTACGTGGTACACGCGAGTGTGTGCCAAGAGCGGAAGCGTCTGGTAGCATTCGAGTTGACACCGACACAACCCCCAATCCCTCTTCCTAGGTGTCTGAGATGTTTGGTTTCAAAAGTCTGTGCTCGTCGAGCCTTCTCGTGGAAGTAAACCGTCTTGAAGGTGCTGCATCGACATGACATTGACAAAGACCACTAAAATCCTCATGTCTGATGCAAACGTCAGCCAATGCGTGACGAGCCTGCAGCTGCGTGCAATCACCTACTAGACTCGAGAGTCACCCTATAGACTACCTTACTTCATGACAACTGTTCAAGACATGCCATGACGGTGTTACAGCTGCTGCACATTATCCGCGGAGCCTCCGACTGCTACTTAGGACCGTGTTAAAACATGCATAGCAGGTCTCTAATGAGTTGACCAGTCTGGCTTGATAGGGCGAGCGAGGGACGGTGAGTTGCAGGAAAGACAGAGCTTCAAGAGAATTCCTAAGGATGGTCTCCATGTAACATGACGATGTATTGGTATTTTACCTGGCCAACTAATACGGATGCTTGATTGCGTAAAGCCCCATAGGAAAACAATCGTAGAATAATCTGCGAGTAAAATAAAGATTATCACGACTGGACGCAAGAAAAATAGAGGACTTCGCAGCCGTGAAGTAAAGTATAGGTTGCAAGAAAGTGAACAATTCTTTAACTGAAGTCCAAAGTACGTTGACCGCGCTCCGGGTCTCTCATCTTGTGCACCTTTACAGAGCTTCCAGGCTGAATGTTACCCATATCCTGGGGAGTGATCAAGATGTACTGTTTCTTGTCAGATGCATTTGCAGTGTCAATCTATTTCGAGTGAGACAAGGAAAAGAAGTAAGATGACACTATACATACTATCATGCGCATACTGATGCGGCGGTTGACGGCATCCATGAAAACATCGAACTCATCTGAGGCCGTGTTAGATGAAGCGACAGGGAACCGAGGTGTTCAATTACCGAGACAACGTAGCGGACAGCCAATCGAATCCCACAACGATAGGAGCAAACAGATGGTCGAGAATGACTTCTCGCCACCACTGAGAGACCGAGGGTCTTTATCTCTCCCTTGAGTCAATGTCTGGTCATCAGTCTGAACCTTGAGCTGTAGCGTTTGATTAACGTGGTCGAATAAAACTTTGCCATAGTAGCCCCGTTCAGAGAGATGATACTGGAATACAAGCTTGCAACGGAGAGCGATGTGACGTCGAAATTCATGCCACCTGTCCAGACGAACTATAAGAGAGTTCCTTAGTGCCTGGACGATTTATGAGTATATCACTTGAATATAAAGACGAAGTGATTTTACGTGGTTGAGAGCAGAGAGGCTACGGATATCACGTTCGGCACTGTCCAGATCGGCCCTTGCCTTGTTCACTTCTATAGTCAGCTCCTCAATGGTCGCACCATGTCTTGAGAATCAAATCAGCGGGAGAGAAGCATTCTAAACATAAAATATACCGGCGCTCTCGCTCCTTCAGGGCCGCTTGGACTGAATCAAGTTGACGCTGTACCTCAGCCACTTTGCGGGGATTTTCATATCTTTCACAATAACTTTCTGCCTGTTCCGACCAGTTGGTAAACTCTTCCTGAAGAGTTTTCGCAATGGCGTCAATGTCAGCGACCTTTTTCCTCTCTGCCTCAAGTTTCGTGTGATAGTGCTGTTGGTTCTTCTGCGCGTCCAATCGATTCGTCGCCGCATCTCCAATTTTGCCCTGCATGGGAGCTGATTATATTATGAAGCAGTAAACCCTGAGGACTAACCATGATTCCACTGCGGTGCTGTTCAAAGTTCTGTATCTGCTCCTTGATACCATTCATTTCCTTTAAAAGCGTGGCCTGCTGTGCATCTATCACGGTTTTCCGCTCTGCAAGATTGGTGTATTGTTCCAATACAGAAGCTTTCTCAGCTTCAGCTTCCTGTGAATGGTACAGTCAACGCAAAAAATGGGAAGAATGAGCTAGATACGTGCGTCTTTTGCGTTTTGTAAGCCAGAGATTCCGGCTGGCATTTCTTCATTAGCCTCCTCTTGGAGTTGAGCATGTAACGTCTTTGCCGTCCGCAGATCTTCGTAGGCTTTTCGCTCTAAAGTCTAAACAATATTATCGCAGTGTTGTGACAACCATATCTGAAAACTTACAGAAAGCTTCTCGATCTCGTGGCATAAACTGTCATAGACTTGGCGGCAATGATTCACGTCGGCTTGGGTAGCTTTATACTCAGACTCTGCAGCATGTAGATTCTTCTCCCAATCACTACCAAGGTGACGTGAGATCCATCGGTGATGAGTTGAAAAGCGTGTACTTACCGACGTGCAGCCAGATCACTTGTCGTGAACAGCATGCGACGTGGATCGTTGGCATTTACCCTCGGCAGATTAATGGATGAGCCACCTCCCTCTCTAATTCGCCAATAGTGAGTGGTAGATGGGACAAAGAACCAGCGAGCACGTACGGGTATCTAGTTACTCGCATGTGGTCGGCGGTCCACGCAACACCACCACCAGCAAGGCTTTTCAGGTTGTCATCACCGACTCTTCTGTCTGCCGCAAGCACCGTCCTTTCGATGTTTGCCGCATTGATAAAAACTCGAAGTACATATGGATCGGAAACCTGTCTCAGCCAAAGTTACTGGTCACTACCCTCATCATCTATCTCAGGAGACAACCTACGTCAAGGGCGCGCAAAACTGTGAGGACATCCTCACGTGGCTCACCAGCCCTGTAGTCGAATAAATCTCTTTCAGAGATGATGACGTTGACGTGAAAGCTAATAGGTAATTAGTGTCATGAACGCAAGAGGCACAGACAAACAGAAGTACTTCTTTGAATGATCAAGGATTCTCTTCAATTGCTGCCGATCTCTCGCATCCGTACACGCGAAAGACGTCATCAAGTTCCCCAGTTGCGCCCTCAATAACTGCGCCCACTTCGGGTCCTTGAGTTTCACATACAAACCAAGCGGTCCAATGGGAGTGTCTCCGTGCCAATGTGTCTTGCTGATGCTCTGCAATACCCCTTTGATGTCATGGCCATACGGGGCCAGGCTATTCTTTTCTTGCTCTTTGCACTTGTTAATCATGGTCTGGCAATCAGTAATCCGCTCTTGGAGCTGATGTTTCTTGCCTTCCGCAGCTTGACCTTTGGACTTGACCTCATCCCTTTCTGTGAGCTTATTGCGTTTCCGGTCGATAGTATCCTTATGTCGACGGTCAGCTTCTGCAACAGCTTCTTTCGCAGCATCAAGACGACGATTAATTTCATCGCGCTTCGTTTGTGTATGTGCCTCCAAGCGGCGAGCCTCCTCCGCAATTTTTTCTTCGTAATCACTGATGGACCTGTTCACTGTTGCCAGGCTAACACCCATCGCATCCTGGTCGTTCTAAAAAGTAACCTTAAGAAACTGTACTTAAAGCTTTAAAATGAAACCCACTTTGAAGTCCCTGAGCTTGTTCTTGTTGACTCGCAGTTTCTCCTGAAGCTCGTTACGCTGAGCATTGAGATGGTCAATGTTCCCAAGCTCGGAATGTTCCTTCTCGTAACGTTCGACTTCTTTGGAAGCGAGTTGAAACTGGGACTGGCAGAGAAGAAGTGAGCTGTCATGATGTGTACCTTTGAGAACGGTGGGCCCACCTCTGCTGTTTGGAGTTCAGCCTCAATTCGGGGCAGACGGCGCTCGGCCTTGGCCAGTTCTTCAAACTTTGCCTCCATCTCCTATACGATTAAAGTTGAGAACACCGCGACATCGGAAAGAGCGACAGGACTTGCCCCTTGTTTGGCAGCCACGTGTGCCCATGCAAGCTCTTTCTTGAGCTCGTCGGCTTTGAACCGCTGTTCGCGGGCTTTAGATGCCTCTTGAAAGCGAGCGGTGGCCTCCTTGAACGCCGCACGAAGGTCTGGAAGGACCTGCTTCTTCTGGTAAAGTAGTTTCTTTGTTTGGTTGATATTATCCAGACAAGTATCATACTCTTCGCTGAGTTGACTCAGTTGCGTCCCACGAAGGAAGAACTAGTGGATGGCGTTCAGATGACGTCGTCAGCACACCGTGAACACAAACCTTGTACTTGTCAGAAGGGTGAGAAGCATTCAAGAATTGTCGCGCAGCATCTGGAAATATGGATGAATACCTCGTAAAACCTCTGATCGCCAAAATCTTGCCTTGAGTGAGAACATTCATAGGATTATCAACCTGAATATTCATATGGTCGCAAATAGCCGCTAGCTCATCTCTCTTGGTGGAGATGACGGCACCGTCCTTGCTCGTGATTTTCCACGAGGAGACGCCGTCCCGTGAGAAAACACGTCGAATGACGATACTTTTGCCGTACTCTTTCGGCTTGTAAGCTTCCTCGCCCTGGTTCTTAAGAACAATAGTGACTTCCGCTCTCCTGCGTCAAGGTGTTTGCAATGGGATGAAAAAAATCTAGAACAACTTACTGTTGACCCTCCCGAATAAACGATTTGAGTCCACTGCCACGGCCAGTGGAAATTGATTTACCACCGAGAGCAATCGTGATCGCAGACAAGATGGCGCTCTTTCCACCTAATGAGGATAAAAGTTACTGATAGGTTAGAGCTAGTAAACGCATGCAACTTGCTTCCGTTATGCCCTTGAGGTTATATCAGAAATGTGAGAATAACAGGTCTGACGAGTGACTGACCAATGATGAAATTAACCTGTGGGCCGAATGTGAAAGTCAAGTGAGGATGGCACATGAACTGCTTGATCTCGATAAACTCGATGATACCATGTTCCGCGATACTCTTCAATAGAGTGCGTTAGGGACGTCAAGACAGGCGTGAAACCACCTACGCCGATGGTGTTACGACGTTGTTCGAGCTTACAGCGAATAGCCTCGCCGTGGTCCTCTTCGAACTTCTTCTCTTCCTCTTCGTTTGGAAGCTCATCGTGGTGAAAATCTTCCTCTTCATCCTCGTCGTCACTATCATGATCTTCGCCCTTGCTCTTACGCTTGCCATTGATAACTGCCTTCCTTTCGCGTTTTAAGAAAGGGGCTGGACCTTGAGCGAGTTCGTCGCTGTCTTCTGTCCTGGCGCGTTTGGACGCTTGAGAAGATTCGGGAGCGTCGTCATCGCTGTCGACGACATTCCTTCGTTTTGCCATAGTGAGTGAAGGAAGAGACGCGCGCAGCTGCACGACTTGGACGCGACGCGCCAGAGAGCGTCAACAATGCCAAACAATCAAGTCACGTGACTCCAGGCGCCTAGAAAAGGGGTCGGAGTTCAATCTGAGTGTGGAAATAGTCACGGTTGGTCGGCTTGGTTTGATGTATTCTGACAGAATCTGTTAGGCTTAATCAGCCTTTTTCGTCGTACTGTAGTTAATATCTTTCGTGGCATGGAATCATGTCCCGTTCCTTCTTCTCCTACCAACAAGCATGACACGCCCGATTCTCATCACAGCTTGTTGTCGTCCCCTCCGAACTCGCGTTCCCACATCTATACAGGTTGGATGTAATGCACATAAAATGGGACTCAGGACGTGTCTCGCCAAGAGGGGGTTGTGTGAGCCACAGAAAGCCGCCCCTTCCAACCGCATTCACCGATGAAACCTGCTGGATGCGCGTAGAAGCGACTGGAGACGAAGATGCAGATGCACGCGGATGATAAGGCGGAGGAGGAAATGAGGTACAGGGGAGGTGTGCAATCGTGTGTATTGATGTAGCAAGACCTCAGGCCTTAGGGGACAGGGGACAGATATGATCAAATGAACAATGAGAATACAATGGCAGATTCACAGAAGAGATTCGACCGATGACCCACTTGGTACGAGGTAAATCGAGACACCACTCACCACTGAGGTGCGTCTTCCTGGGAGTTGAAAGGCTCTCTCGACTCCCGGACGTTGATCGCTCATGCTGTCGTGTTCTAATTTCCTCCCGTTGACCGATGTTTCTCGGAGAGTTCATCATCGACCTATGTCATTCTGTGGTCTCCTCCCGGATTAAACATACTTCAATCCAGTCCCGCAACATTTGTGCATGTGTCTCCGCTCGTTCGAGACTATCTTAGCCCTTTGCATGAGTTCTACAGTGAGATCGTTCCGCTTACCCTGGCCTCATCGATTGTCTCGCAGCTCGCAGCTTCATCGCCATCCCTATCTGTGCCCCTGCACCGCTTCGCGATATCCCGACGCGTTGTCATCGAGCTTCATTTCGCCACTTGAACGCGCAAGGGGCTCTTTGAACTTGCGGGAAGGACGGGGAAGACTGGAAAGTCAGCTAAAAGATAGACGTACCAATGGACGAGTGAGCTAGCTTGTCATGATCGAGCAGAGACATTCATCTCTATCCAGGAGAGGCCAGGCCGCAGTGGCATCTCTATCGGCGGTGTTACGAACGTGTGGTCAAGGAAGACATCGTCAACGTAGCATGGTTGAAACGTAGAGTTATTTGAGGAAAGTTAG
>JBBPJQ010000844.1:0-15973 GCA_038088795.1 Boletus rex-veris
CACCAGGGTATATACCCATATGGTCATGGGTATGTACCCCAACCCATACCCACACTGGGGGTATGGGTACAGGCTGGGGTATCAGAAGGACAGACCCCCACCCATACCCCAGTGTACCCATACCCACGACCCACCATGGGTATGTGATACCCATGCAGTTGCCTACACCCGCCCGTCTAAGAAGATCACAAGCAGTCCACCAGTCATCACCCACAAACCTGCGTGCATGTCGTGTGTCGTGTGGAGTGAAACATGTCAAGGCCAGGCCGGGCGGACTTGCACCCAATGTGCAAGGCTCAAGATCAAGTGCAGCAAGTCGTCCAGATGACCGAAGGTGGTGAGGGCGGATGAGGATGAAGTCAAGACAGATAAAAAGGGGAAGGGGAAAGTGCCCAGTATGTGCGGATTCAATTGTTTCGGTTCTTCTTTACTAACTCCTTTCACAGCTCATCCTAATCGCACCCTCCACAAAGCGGCATTGGGAAGCAAGGACCTGATCGTCCTTGACGATTTGAATGATGAAGAAGACACACCCAAGAAGGCTCCTCGGCTGAAGACGCAACCCAACATGCCGACTTCTGGGCCGATATACGAGGCTGGCATCCATGCCGTGAAGAGGCTTGAGGCCAAGATCCTCAAGAATCAAGCATGCGTCAAGGCATGTGAGGCCGATATGGCAGATCTGGCGGCAGATCTGGCGAGCCAGAATGTGGAGCTGGCAGCGATCAGGGTGGCATTAGGAATGTAGATAGCCCAGTTCATGCTGTAAAGTAGTCCTCTCTTTGTCCTGTACTTGTAGTTGGTTGAATTGTATCTGCGCCCGATCTGTGTCTGTGTCTGAGTGATGTCCCTAAGTAAGAAAGAAAGAAAGAATGAGAAAACGAAAGGGTAACATATGAGGAGAGACGGCCGGGGAGCACAACACTGGTTTACGAGCTTCCACTCAAATTTTCTTCTTCTATCATCTATCACATCTATTCGGTCATGGTTTCTCGGCTCCAACAGATCAGCATCAGGTATGGGAAGTTTGTTGGATAAATGTGCATGTGTCTCATACACATTCAAAATGAATATCTAAGTAGTAAGTTCGTGGAGACACAGAGAAGAGGAAACAAGAACAATGGTCTTTCTGTTTTAAGTGCTTTTAATGTTTTCATGATCATGAAACGGATAGGAAATGGATAGCGGAGGGAACATATCGTGTGACTTTCTGTTGTTTTTGTTCTTTTTAGTGATGTTTTTGTATGTGGAATAGAGGTCACCAGACAAATCCTGGGGTAGAACGGATACATATCAGACATGGTATAGTGTCTGGATGGGTTGCTAGTTGTCCACATCGGCATCATCGTACTCTTCCTCATGTGCGATATCTTCCTCAGCATTGAACTCATCGAGTTCCTCATCTGCCAATCCCATCAAATCCGTGACTGGGATGATGATCTTTGACCTGGGGAAATATGGTAAGAGACGGAACGCAGCATAACGTAGTCTCAAAACGGCGCCATCCAACTCGGCCAGCAGGTATGATCCTCCAGTCGTCCTGTGAAGGACAACCATTGGACTGAGGTAGCACGGCTTCATTTTCCAGTTGAGCTCTTTCTCGACCCATGTATTCTGGACCAAGACAGGGTCACCAGCATCAAAGTCCTGATCACGGATTCTATTTTTGAACTGCGCCTTGAAATAGCACAGCAATGCGAATTGGGACAACAGTACGTGTTCTCAGATAGTGTCAATATCCTCTCTGTGCTTTTGGAGCTGTTGTGCTCTCCAAGCAATCAGAGAGGTTCTGGAGATGGGGTCAGTATCAGGTGCAGGTATGAGAAAGGTTGCTTCCACGAGGTCAAATGGAAAGAGCAGCTCTACACCATGTACCATGAAGTATGGCAAGAGTCCAGTCGACTTGAGTATAGTTACCTGTTCCGCCCAGAAAACAGAGTGAGTGGTCAACGGCCAGCGAACTTCCCCTCCCAGGGTACTTTTGACGATGGCCTCCTGGACATCGTAGTGATGCCATTCAACCACGCCATTCACCTGTGAGTTGTACAGGGATATTTGGATATGACGGATACCATATCGGGTCGCAAGTATGTCGAGTGCCTGTACATAGGGTGATCCATTGTCAGTTACTAGTTCGGTGATAGCACCCCAACGACAGAGAATGTCCTCGAAGATGAAAGACGTGATCACAGATGCATTCTCAGATCTCAACATCTGCCACTCTGGGTATGCCATGAGAGCGCACTGAGCTTGGACGATGAATCGGTAACCACCGGATTGCAGCATTACCATCGTGTCAATATGGACCTTGTGGAAGAGACCACTGATCACTGAGACCATGGGCGGGATATGCAGCTTCTTCGTCTGATGAGCCTGACACTCATGACAAGTCTGGATGAACCATTTGACGT
The DNA here is from genome assembly GCA_038088795.1 of Boletus rex-veris. Lineage (NCBI taxonomy): Eukaryota > Fungi > Basidiomycota > Agaricomycetes > Boletales > Boletaceae > Boletus > Boletus rex-veris. The sequence continues at coordinate 2,412 of JBBPJQ010000844.1, forward strand.
CATCAACCAACATAGGCCACCAGAATCGAAGCAGCAAACGTGTTCAGACGGAGAAGACACCTTTGTGCCCAAGGCTATCATGTGCCTCTTGGATGAGTCCATAATGGTGCTCAACTGGAATGACCAGCTGATGACGACCATGCATCTCCCGCCGATACAGAGATCCATTGAGGAGGAAAAAATGGGTTGCTGCGTTGACAAAGGTTTTGAATTCGGAGTTGGACATGTCTAGGGACCGGATGCGAGTGTCAAGAAAGTCACAGATTCTATCAATCCATGTGTCTTTCGCAGTTGCCTTGTTTGTGCGAGGTATCATGGGGTCGTCATCAGCTGAAGCCGTGATTACGGAGGTCAGCACAGATACTGGGTATGATGAGTGCGACAGGGGGGTTGGTTGCCTAGAAATGTTAGCGGAACAACCAGGTAGAGGGATGCGATCATTGAAAAGGTACATGGAGAAAGAGTAAGCGTTGTCGAGCCAGTCCTCGACATCATCAACCTCAGGTGGGTCTTTGTCAGATGGTGGACGACGTGACAAGCCGTCTGCTCCTGTGTGATGGATAGTGGGAATGTGAACCAGATGAAAGTTGAATAAAAGAATGCCTGCGATCCATCAATTGATGGTCATGTTAGGCTGAAGATCCGGGTTATTGATCATACCCTTGACGTACTTCGCATCCATTTCCACAGTGAAGTTAGTGACCCCGAAAATGAAGATCCGGACTGCTCGCAAGGCGCGAAACAATCCATACAGCTCGAGTTTGGCCTGAGAGTAGTGACTCTCGACCTCGGTGAGACTGAGTGATCCGAAATGGTTGGGGTAGCGCTTTCCATCCTCTCCCATTTGTAACAGAATGTACCCGACCATGATCATTGAAGTGTCAATGGCTAAAATAACTTCACGCCCGGATTCGTAATCCAGATGCTGGATAGCAGGAGAGGTACAGATAGCGTCCTTGAGACACTGCATAGCTCGTCGTTGGGGTTCTTCCCATTCGAAGGGAATCCCTTTCCATGTCAAATTGACCAATGGCCAAGCGATTGACCCAAAATCCTTGATAAAGATCCAAAGGACACCACACACACCTAAGAATCCACATACTTGTGTAAGGGTTTAGCACTCGGGCCAGTCACTGATTTTCTGCACCTTCTTCTCATGGGGAACACAACCCTCAAAAGTGCACTTGTGACCAACAATAGTCGCATCTGGTGCCGCAAGAATGAACTTCTTTGCAGATACTGTTATGCCAACGTTCTGGAGGCGCTGAAGGATATGGTGTACGATTAGTAGATGCTCCCAGATGAACCGATGAATTCCCGTGTTCTCGGGTATGGTCTCGTATGAGCCATCCTTGTTAATATAATGGGTGGTCACGGATTTAACCGGTAGATCATTAAGAAATGGATATGTATGAAGAGGGATCTCATCCTGTAGAATGAACACCATGTCCGCTTGATAGATCTGGACTGCATTCGTGTAACCAATAGGGATGGTAGTGATGTGATGAGGGCCCATAGGGCTGTTGAAGGTAGTGAGGTCCTGGGATTCTGGATGGAGAGGGCGTTGGTCGTATCCGGCAAACAGATCCATCATCCCGTACACTGCATATCCGGTGAAGGATTCTGCGAAGTGTTCTACAAACAGGGGGGTGGATGAGTCACGGATTGTAACCGCGTTCAGGGGTTGAAGGTCATGGACGAGGCAAAGGGATTTGCTGTCCTGCTTGAAGATGCAGAACCAGCGTGACCGATAAGCGGATGTCGACAGTTCATATACTCCGGTAGCGATCCGGTCCTTGATAATCTGTATCGTGTCAGTCCACATCACAGGAGGAATGGGAATGTTTCATAGCACCCATGGAGTATGGGGCACGGTGGGAATCTTGACAGGGGGAAAGTAAGTCTCGTTAAGATGGCTGCACTCGGCTGGTACCCAGGTGAAAGCCTTCTCATGCTCCCTGACAATCCACTGGACTAGTTTTACCTCGTCCAGCCAGAGCCAGTTCGCAGGATCAAGATCTAGTTTGTCAGCGCGTTCCTGCGTGAATTGTTCACTGGGAATAAAGTCTGGTGGGTGCATAGGTAAAAAGGAAAGTCCAGCAATCGGATCATCTGGAAGTGTCCGAATAATCCGGTACTTCTCATCAATGGGAGCAACAACGGAACAGATCTTCTTCGCGACTGGTTTGTAGACCAGCTGGTGCTGAAGAGTATCATAAGAGTAAATGGAAGAAAGTGCGGATACGATGTCCTTGTTTAGAACAAGTTGCATAGAAGAAAGAAAGGGGTACTCCTCGGATGGGAGCAGCGGCCCAATGGAAAGTGCAGGTAAACAGGTATAAGAAGGGGGAGTCTCGAGAGGCAAGTGAGTATGAGTAGCGGAAGTGACTAAAGAAGAATATGGCAGTTCATTGCAAGACATCCGTATAGGTATGTCATTGAGTTCTTCATTGGACTTGAGATCTAGTAGATCCAGCATGTCCTCGGAACCATCATCGGGTGCCTCAGATGGAGGCGGCGTCACCTTGGTATCAGTATTGGATATGTCAAATAAGTTGGGCGGGTTGTCGGATTCAGATTCGGAATGGTCGAATAGGTCATTGAAATCTCCCCAGTTGTTAGATGGATCATCAAGAACTAAAAACCCATTTTGATTATGGATTGATGTCTGTTGCACTGCTTGTTCTTGTGACAGCGAGGGCAGCCTTCAGACCATGACCACACTGGCAATGCGAACTGTTTCCCCGTGTTCAGGTCACGGAGTGTGATCATCTGTGAACTGTCCAGGAAATCCTCAGTAGTAGCGCTCATGAGACAGTGAAATGGTCGCCCAAGCAAAAGGTCAAAGTTGGCATGTGTGAGAACCTGCACTTGTACCATTACCTCGCCAGTGCTGAAATCCAATACGAGGTTCTCAAGTACACCTATTGTCATATCAACACTAGTGTTTGCCGATGACATCTTCATTGTGTGGTCTGACCGGATAGGAAGCCCAATCTCCTCCCATATGCATTTCGGCATAGCGACGATCTCAGATCCAGAATCCAGAATGCCTCGTAAGGTTCGTCTGGTACCACCAACCTTTGCTTTGATTGCTCTAAGCAGCAGGCTGTGATGTGCAATGATAAGTCCTTCATCATTCTTGTGCACCCAATCACCAAAGTCTCGGTCGACAGCAGATGGGTCACGTCCAGCTAACTTGTTCACCTGAATCGAATGGGATGACGTAGTGACTCGTTTCACGGTCGTGAGATCACAGAATTGCTTCCAGAACTCGGGTGATATGGCGAATAGGTCTTTCACTGGGACCGGAACACTAGTGTCCAATACCCGATCCAGAACCCGTTGTGGCACTGAGTCATCTTCCAGGGGAAATGAGTACTTATACTGCGTGATGGGGACCAACGGTTGGTTCGCTTGAGGGGCGCATGGTGGGGTATTAGTCGGGGGTGATCAGTTAAAGCTGGACCCAGATGTTCCGGCAGCGGATGTCGATTGTTTGGAGGGACTGGCGTCGGTTCGTGGTGTAGTGGCGGGTGTCGAGGTTGATGGCACAGGTGGTGGCGTCTTCTGCATTTGTGGAGAGAGTATATCTTCAGAGACAGTGGCCGCTCTGCTATCCATCTTTTTCCAAGGTGGCATGTGAACACCGTCAAACTGAACATGTTTCCCTTTATCTTTGGACGCTTTGTCCGCCTGGAACGTTGCCCAAGCATGAGCGATGTACGGCTGGAACACAGGGTTAGTAGCAACTGATTCGTTATCACTGTCTGATTCTTCCGTCATGAACACAAATGCAGACAGATCAATGTCTAGTACCACAGGTGTTTCCGGGTATGACACAGCTAAGATGCCAGCAGTAACATGAGGGAGAGAATCCCTTGAAAAGATGTTAACCACCGCTGAAGACGGAGTAGAAGTAGAAGGTTGGGCAGATTGCTGCAATGTAAAAAATTGGTCCACTGTGTCCTTGAAACATCATCCTCCTGGTACTTGTGGTATCTCGAGACCATTGGGCAAGTAAAGTCTGCCGTCAGTTCCTTGGGTGACTTTCCCTGAGTTCAAATACTTGACGCAGACCGGACACGTCCGCATGAAATGACCAAATCCCATGCAGAATTTGCACAAGGCCAGTGGTCGGATAGCTTGGTTAGCCTCAACTTTAATAGTGGGAGACAGATTATATGACAGAATAGGGATGGCTGGTTGCATAAGTTGATGAGATGGTTGATAGGATGTTGTTTGCGGTGGAGCAGTGTTGAACGTGGGTTGTTGAGGAGTGGGATGAAACGCAGGTTGTTGAGGAGTGGTGTTGAACGTGGGTGGTAGTGACGATCGGAAGGCAGATCCAGATAAAAGGAATTTGGCGACTGTGGTGACGTTGTCCATTGGGTATGGATCATCCGGGTGGATGTCTTGCTTGATGATAAGCAGGCATTCTCGGATCTTTTGCTGGAGAGTGTGAGGGAATCCATTGAGGTAGAGCATGTTCCTCTTGGTCGTCGCAAGCTTGTCGTTAGCTATGAGTACCGTGGTTATCTTTAGGAATGCTCAGGTATACTCTCCGAGGTCGTCCTGATTGTGCATGCTCTTCCATTGGTGATCTTGTACGAGGTATTGTATGTTGCCTCTGCTATATCGGTTGGTACCTTCACATCCAGGGTACATTTTCTTTATGGAAGTGATGAAGGCGGTCCAATCCGCTGGGATGGCTGTTGCCTCTGTGAGCGTCTGCCATACTTCGGCTTTGTCTAGCACCGCATATCAAATCACTGCCTTTATTTTCCCAGCCTGGTCGATGTGCGCTGCATTGCCTAGGAATTCTATGTCCTCTAGGTAATGGGGAAGCTCGGACGGTCGCTTTCCATCAAACTTTGGCGCATTAGGGGTTCCGCGGAGAGGCATCTGGATAGGTGCAGCCATCGGTGGGTTTCTCGGATGTAGTGGCAGTGGTGGCAGTGGGTTTATCGGCAGTGGTGGGTTGGATGGAATGGATGGTGTTTTTATCGACGAGGTTGGAACGGATGGAGCAGGTAGCAGGTTTATCGACGGTGTCGGTTGGAATGGTGTCGGAAGTGTGGTCGGTTTTACCGGGAATGGTGAAATGGATGAGGAATTGGTGGTGGTGAGCGATGACAGGGTGGATGATGTGGTATGCGCAGTAGGGGTGGGTATGAGTGGATTGGAAGTTAGGTCGAAGAGGTAGGACAACAATGCTGACAAACTCGATCCAGGTTGTGTCTTTGAAGACATGGGAGAGTTGGATGATGATGAGGAGGAAGGGGAAGGAGTTAAGGGGGAGAGAGGAGTGAGATCCAGGGAGCGGTACTGTGAAGAAGAAGAAGCAGCCTGCTGTGGGGTTGAATGGGTAAAACCCCCTGGTACGAATGGTAAGTCAAGGATAGGAGAAGAGATATGGTTATGATGTGCTCGCTCGGGAGTAACCGGAACAAAAAACTCAGATTCAGTTGAGATATCTAAACGGCGAAGATCAGTGAGGAGATCGTTGATCTCCAAATGCTCGGGTGTGGGTCTTAGCGACCTTCTTAACAACCTAGATGAACCCCTTGCGGTGGGCTCCAGTTGTAGTGATGAGAAAGGGGGTGATGGTGTCCTCTATAAAGAGAGACTGAGATGAAAGTGTGGGTGCGAGTATAACTCGTCCCAAGGGGTTCTATGAAGGGTGTTGTAGTAGAAGGGGTAGCGGAGACTTCCTGAGCGGGATAAAAGGTGTCTGGAAGTTATCCAAGACGGATGCGAATAGGGATGAGGACAGGAACAACTGCCAGATCACAGATGACGACGGGAACGACAACGGAAATATGGACAGTGTACGATGACGACCAATGGGGCCTGTCACAAGTCAGGCAAAGAAGGGATCAAAAGGTAGATAGATTTGGTAGCTAAGACACGACTTTTTATAGTCCAGGGCATACCCTAGACTGCATCCAAACCTTATCTCGATATGTGACAAGCAGAGACTGTACTTAGTGAAAACTTCTGGGGCTCATGGCTAAATCAGCAGCGAAGTAGAAATTAGTTTTTTAGCTATGATCGAAAATGGTGGCAGTCAAAAACTCATCTGCCCTACATCAGGTAGTGACTCAAGGGCGGTCAGTACCAAGTTGACGGACCTGAGGCCACGTACAATGGCAACACTGTCTCTATAAGGTCATACTTGTTGATAGTACGAAAGAAGAGGGTAAATGAAATAACACAGAAAGACTTCCATTGTGTACAACACCAATCCGATCAGTACATGGGCACGGATACATCACAACCCAATCACGGATAAACGGACAAACCTCAAACAAGACTCGGATGGACATGGGGACGACAGATATCTTGTAGAATGACTGGCAAAGACCACCTGTTGACTGGAAAGATGGGGAAAATAGGGGATGTGGACACAAGGAACCACAGGTTCCTACAATGGTTGCAACATGTCACTCACCCATCTCGTAGTCTTGATCTGCAGAGAGGAGATTTCCTAGTATGAGCTCGTCACCATCAAATCTCGCCAAGTGCAAGCAGAAGAGTCCTGAGTACTCCAAGATCTAGCCATTCGGCCAGATTCCCTACATTGTACGCCAGACTTGATAGAATGTGATACTGGGAGACTGACTTACAATTGTCTTGTCATCTCAAGGATGATGACGGCTTCATCCTCTACGAGTCTCATGCCATTGCTCACTATCTGATCAAGAAATATCTAACCAGGGCACCACTGGCCTAGTGATCTCAAGAAGGAAGCCTCTGTCAAGGTGTCCTGCTTCAACCCCATGCTGGTCCTCTCATGTCTGAGGGGATTTTCAAGGTGTATGTATTTACACGCATATATGTGATGGTTGGTTTTTAATCAGCATGTCAAAGGTGAGGTGGTGGCATAGCTGACAAAGTCAAGGCTGCCGAGCACCTTAAGAACCTTGAAGCAAGGCTTGGTGTGTATGAGATTGTTCTCGGCAAGCAGATGGACTTGGCCGGAGATGTACAATGATTGTGTTGGTGTTTAACCTGCAGATTACTCATGAGCTTGTAGGAGGCAAACCTCGCTGACCTTCAGCACTTCCCTTTCAGAAGGATGCTTTTCCTTGTGAAACATGGTGACGTCATTGAGAAGAGGACCAATGTAGCCAGGTACGAGATTTGCGAGCTTGTCGTTGTCAAAGGAGTTCAAGTTGACAAGTTGGCCCAGCCTCGGTGACATCAGAGGATTCCAAGACAACTTAACAATGCTTTGTTCCACTTCCAGTGATAGTCGTGCATTTACACTCAGTCTCTGTTCACCACCATTGATGAGTCACTATTCAGTGCTTTTGAAGGATTCACAGGGGTTTTACTACTTAGCCCATCGAGAAACCTCAAGGAAAGATGTACATTAACATTAACCGCAGCTTGTAATCGATTGAGTGACACATTGCCAGTTGTAATACTGTAATACTGTAATACTAATAGGTTGTGGGAATTTTGTGGTGGTGTTTCTTCCCTTTGCTCGAGTTGCTTGCCCACCAGTGCTAATGTTTTTAAACTTTAATCAAGAGTGCGTATGCGGTCGCTCCTTCGACAATGCCGGGGCCTTCACAAGACAAAAGAAAACCTGTTGAAAGGGAAAGAAACACCTAGCAAGCGTCCTCATGCAGGCGAAAGGAGTCCATCTCCACAAGAAGTGTTGTGTCAAACTTGAAGGCACCTCAGAGGAATTGACATTATCTATGGAGTCTTTGAATTCAAATAGTGTTCAAATTGATGGTACGCACCATAATTCATGGTTTTCGAGTTAGGTTCACTCAAACAACTGGCATCTTTTGCCATAATCAGCAGCTACCATTGCTACTGGTAGTATGCATTTGGAGTTACGATCCAATCAGGTGTCAGCTGTGAGTAACAGCAAAGCGTACAATCCAGAGCTTAATAAAGAAGTATATCTCCAATTCTCACTTTAATTTCTGAATAACGCTGACATCTGATCTTGGTGATATTTTAGGTTGATGATACACTACCACTATCTCTTCAGCGAGGTCAGCGAGCCAACCGTCAATTGCCAAAATGTTTCTGGGATATGCTCCCTGAGTTGCCTTTACCATTACTTCCAAAGGTTGCGATGGCACAGCCCAATCCTGAAGTCCCTGTGAGCTCAGGCTCTCGTCTTTCGACTGTTATGCTGGTTTGTTCAACTGTGTCAGACTCGGCAAATGGGCAAACTCAAGCTATCCAACTTCCCCTAACTCATGCCAGCGATCGTGCCATCGTGGTCACCCACGTCAACTCATTCAGATTGTTCCACATATATGATGATGGTTCTACTCCTATCGATGATCCTGAGGATCAAAGCAGGGGTTCTCCATCTTCGGCACCTGAGCCAGCTGCTGCTGCCGGGATTCTTCAGCCATCCAGTAATAGGAATCCTTTCCATCCATATCCTAATGAGACTTCGTGGCTCATCGGGGACTGGTACTGGAATCATGGCATCCAGAAGTCCAAGAGTGGTTTCAAAAGCCTCCTCAAGATCATTGGGAGTCCGGACTTCCATCCTGAGGACGTGCATTGTACTAATTGGACCACGATCAATCGTGAACTCGGTTGCCTAGGCACCACCTCTGGAACACTCTCGGGCTCGAGCATGAGTCACAATGGTGACTTGGACGCGCAACACTGGTTACCTGAAGAGGACGGTTGGATGCAAAGAAGTGTTACAATCTTAGTCCCATTCCCTCGGTGCTCGCTGCATCCTGGACCAAGAGACTATACCATCTCTGATTTTTACCATTGATCCCTTCTTTCCGTTATTTGTGACAAGCTGTCAGATCCTTCCCACTGCAGGTCCTTCCGGTTCAAGCCTCACCTCTTGCAGTGGAAATGTTCCTCTTCTGCCAATGATATTGGCATCTATGGCGAACTCTTTTACTCTCAAGCGTTCATTACAGAACACCGCCAACTCCAGGACATGGCTCCGGATTCTGCTAATGGTGGTTGTACCTTACTTTGATGCATTGTCATGTTGATGTTCTGGTCCAACACCACTCAGCTTACCTCGTTTGGCGATGCAAAGCTGTGGCTGCTGTATCTCTATTTTGGAAACGAATCAAAATATCAATGATGTGCTCCTACTGCAAATCTTTGCTCACACGTCACATATTTTCAGCATGTACATGCTTGCACTATCTGATGATGTGAATCTAATCATTCATCAAACTAGTTACCTGATGAGTTCAAGGATTTTTTGATGGAGCATACTGGAGGAGAGAAACTACCAGGTGATCCTCTGTTCACTCATTGTCATCAAGAACTCTTCCACGCACAGTGGAGACATCTGTTGGATGATGATTTTCTCCAAGCGTATCAACATGGCATGGTGTTTGCCTGTGGGAATGGTATCAGGAGACAACTATTCCCTTGAATTTTCACATATTCGGCTGATTACCCCAAGAAGTACGTTGTGCCATTTCATTGGGACAGACTCATAACTCAAGCACAAGCTTCCATTTTCTCAGGGTACTCATTGCAAATATCTGCAACCTCAGTGGTTGCCCATGCCCAAGATGCCTCATTCCAAAGGAAAAGTTACAGAATGTCGCTACCCCAAATGATATGTTGGAGCGTGACTTACTATCACGCCATGACACTGCAGACCGACATGCAAAGATCGCATCAGCGCGCGACTTGATTTATGAGGGGCAATATGTTGTCAACACTCCTCAAGTCGAGGCACTCTTAAAGCCTGAATCCCTCGTACCAACAATAGTATGTGTTTCTCACCTGCGGAATGAGATCCCCAATAACAACACCCACTCGTGAATCAGAATTTATTTTTGGAAAGGCTTGGCTGCATGGGGTTTGATTTTTTCCTTATGCTCATTGTTGATTTACTACATGAATTCGAGCTTGGCGTTTGGAAAGCAATCTTCATCCACTTACTTTGCATAGTAGACAGCCTAAAGGGAGCTGCCCTGGCTGAACTCGACCACCAGTGAGATAACTATATCTGTTTCGAAATGTCTTAACTCACCCTTGAAGTTATCGTCAAGTACCGACCTTTGGTCATAGCACCATTCGACGCTTTCATTAAAACGTTTCAGAGATGAAGAGATTTGCCGCTTGTGGTTTTGAAGACATACTCCAGGTGAGTACCTTTAGCTTTCATTTGTGATACATCTTGCTAATAGTCCTGGTTTGGACAGTGTTGTATTTCCGTGTTTTCAGGATTACTCCTGGATCCTCACAATGCTCAAGTTTTGCACCTCCTATTCACTCACTCTCATTGGCATGGTTTGGCTAAACTATGTTTGCATACTGACGAAACATTACTGCTATTAGAACTCATGATGAAGGATCTTTGCAGCTGCATCTGTGGCTTTGCCTCAAAAACATGTCCTGTATTTGTCACAAGAGAACTGCCTCGTGAGGCTGTAGCCAGACAACAACGACAAGCAAAACAAAGTTGCACCCACTCCCAGGGAATTACTACTGCACCATCCCATCCCGCACAGGCTCGACAACTGAAGGTCCTCAATCTTCAAACCTATAAACTGCATGCCCTCGCAGATTACCCGTCACAAATCAGAATGTATGGCACCACAGACTCCTACTCGACACAAGCTGTGAGTACCGTAGTTGACCGCCAACAGTACCTTAATTCTATTCATACAGGGAGAACTTGAGCACTGCACGAGTAAAAGTCGGTTCACCCAAACCAGCCGGAAGTCTTATGTATCACAGATGGCTTCCATAGAGCGACGGCAAGCTCGCATCCGCTGCATCCGAATGAATCGAGCTACACTCTGTCTGGCAGATCCTGTGCCCAACAAACCAGACGAACGCTATGTCATCGGCCAGTCTCAGAATTTTCCGGAGGAGCTCACAACATTCGTGCAATCCAATCTCAGAGATCCAGCTACTAGGGTAAGTTCCAAGTCTCTGTCCTTGCTTGCTGGATCACCAAACTCATTTGATCTGGCCCAGAACTTCATTTTCAAACTCAAGGCTCACATTCTTCCCCATATTGCAGCTATTCATCAGGACTTGGAAGCTATTCTGGAGGATGAAGCTTGCCTGTGTCTATCACAAGTAAGCCACATACTGTTCAACAAAGACAAAATTTACCACCATCACTTACTTCGCATCAATTACACTACTTACGACCTCCAACGAGAATATGATACAATCAATCCTCGCACCGATAATTGGCATATTATGATGTTGTCTAATCTCAATGGTAACCAGCACCCATTCTGTTACGCCCGAGTGCTCGGAATCTTTCATGCCAACGTCATATACACCAGGCCCGGTTCAAAGGACTTCCGGTCACGGCAGATTGATTTTTTATGGGTATGGTGGCTTGAACTCTTACATGACCATAGTGCAACCCTTGGATGGGAGGAATGTTCCCTTGATAGGGTCAGATACCTTCTGATGGCAAATGAAGACACATTTGGGTTTGTTGACCCTGCTCTGGTTCTCAGAGCATGCCACACCATTCCATCATTCGTAGATGGCCGACTCCACCCAGATGGGGTTGCGATGTCTCACTGTGCGGGTGACTCGGACGATTGGAAATGCTATCACATCAACCAGTGAGTCCAAGTCAGATTTGTTCAAACCATTTGCTAAGTATATGGCTAGTTTTGTTGATCACGATATGCTCATGCACTACCACTTTGGACTCGGCATTGGACATGTCTACTCTCACATGCAACCATCTACAAGTGGGAGCATTATGGAGAGCCGCAACAATGACGTGGAACATCCGGGTGACTCTCTGGACTCAGGACACGCAGATCTTGACTCAGTAACATCAAGTTCAGATGGCTCAGACCCTGAATCAGATGAAGAGCTCAACTCGGAGTCCATTTTGGGAGACTTTGCAGATATGGATGGATGGGATGGCACAGATTTGAACGCAGTTGTAAACGAATACGAGTTTTAGGTACAATGTTGTTACGTGAGGAATGGGGATTTCAAGTCTGCATCCACAATGTCTGTCTTGAGCTTACACATACACTGGAAACAAGCTACATTATTTAGACAAGCTGCACCATGACAAAGAACCTGAAGATCGGGTGACACCATGACTCATCATTACCATGACAGGCCGTGCTGCGCGTCTCTTGCCACATACATCATCCTGCATAGGATGTGGGCCGTAGCTCTCTCGTCCGCCCACTTCACTTTTTTGTTGTTGTTGCTTAGACTGGCATGGCAGGTTTCGCATCTGATTTGGAGTCCGATTGAAACGAAAATAATTTCCACCTGCCAACTTGAATGGGGATCCTCTCATGCTTCAAATCATGCTTTGAAACCCTCCTAGCCCACTTGCTCATGCCGACCAAGTTCCAGAATGGCCACTTTTCTGAATAGTAAAAAGACATATGTCTGCTGCTCTTCATCTTACTTGCCGTGCACTGAACACCATTTTCATTCAGCACATCCGTGCTAAAGACATGTACGAGCATGTATGAGTCTTTTGCTGCCAATCCTCCCCATGACAAAGCCCTTCTCAACTTGGTTGGTTGTATCACCAGGATGGACTCGTCCTTCAGAAGCAGCGGCTATACGATGTCTTACTAACAATCTTGAATGGTGAGTCATCGCTTCCGCATCTACTCTGAGTCTGGGTCTGACACTCCAAGTACTTGTAGCCATCCTGAATTCGCTATTCACAAATCCTGTGACCAGTCCACCGTGGTCATAGCACCCCATTCCCAGTCAGATGTTGAATCGCCAGGGTAGGAGTCCCTTTAAACCTCACATACCTTGTCTGATATTCACCCAGAAGATTAGGGCATCGGGCTCCTGGTTGCGAACACTCCAACCACTGTCAATACCATTCGTACTGTCAAGACAAGGTAGAAGAGTCACCATACAGTTGCTTTTGATACTGACATCTTGTTTTAGTGACAGGAAGATTCACATAGACACGCCTTTCTCTTGATTGCTCAGCAAGGCTCCATTTATGGTTGTGAGTAAAATGCCCACCACCATTAAGGCTGGCTTCGTGTCTGCGACCCTTTCAGCCAGTTACCACATCGAACTTATGGGCGGTGGTCAGTACAATACAGCGGCACTTCATGCCAACGTTGCTAAGATTCAGTTCAAGATACCCCCTCAGGCTGGTGTTGGGCTCACTCTGAACTCTCTGTACATCAATCCCCGACAATTTGGCTTCCAACTCCCATTGTGACAGGAGATGCACCATGAGCTCAGGCTTGCATATCGAGGGTTTTTGCATTGCAGCTAGCATTCCTAGCATCAAAAAGGCTGCCAAACTCATCAGCGGTCTATGCAACACAGGCATTAGATATGCTTCCTTCAAGCTGGGGTCTGTGGAAGGTATTTGTCAAGTAGTCAGCATTGCAGCTATCAACCCTGACTTTCCAATCATTCTTCAGTGGACTGGTGGTCATGCTGGAGGACACCACTTGTATGAGGATTTCCATATGCTTAGTAGGCATCTGCAAATCACTTATGTCCTGTCCAGGGCTGTGCAGTGCTGTACAGCTCTGTGGCCAAGGACAACATTGCACGACAAATTGCTTTTTTTTTCTTCTGGCTCACTCAAGCTGATC
>JBBPJQ010000845.1:0-15972 GCA_038088795.1 Boletus rex-veris
GTTGAGGGACAGTGGGAGGGCTTAATTCCAGAGCAGGACCATGATGATGATGACCATCAACCCAACCCTGGACCAGTGGGAGACATTCCTGCAGTCCCAGATGACATCTCAGAATGCCCTGCCAGCCCTGGCATTGAAGCACTTGCTGAATGCCTGGATCAACTCCACTTACATGAAGTTCCTGCTTCTGCACTACCTCTGGCTGCTATTCTGGTTGCTATTCCGGCTGCAGTTCCGGCTGCAGTTCTGGTTGCTGTTCCGGCTGCAGTTCTGGTTGCAGTTCTGGTTGCAGTTCCAGTTGCAGTTCCGGCTGCACCCCCTATTCCACCAGCCATATGACGAAGCAACCGACAATGGCAAGTAGCCAACAAAAACAAAGAGTATGATCGTACTGTACAGGAGGAAGCTGAGCGGCGAGCAAATCGCAAGGAGGAAGCACAGCCACACAATCCAGCCCAGACTCCGGAACCACCAGAACCACAGGAAGATGATCCAGAAGTCCCTGGTGCATTTACAGCATCAATAGAGGACTTCATATTTGCTGGATCTGCAAACTCATCCTCCAATGAATCACTTCCAAATACCCTGAAGCAAGCCTTCTCAGGTCCAGACAAGGAGCTATGAAAGTCTGCTCTAGAAGATGAACTCCAAAGTCTCAACTCCAATCACGTCTATGAGACTGTACTCATTCTGGAAGGAGTAACCCCGATTACCTCCAAACCAGTATTCCAAATCAAACGGGATCAGTTTGGAAACATTGAATGTTACAAACTCCGGATCATTGCATGTGGCTTCACACAAAAGGAAGGAGTTGATTACCAGGAAGTCTTCGCTCCAGTAGCTAACCTCGACTCGGTCCGAACCCTAGTTGCCTTGGCTGCCAAGCACGACCTAGAGTTGGATCAGATGGATGTATTCACAGCATACCTCAATGGAGAACTGCAGGAAGATCTATACATGTCACCTCTGACAGGTGTTCCGATCCAACCCGGATATTGCTGGAAACTCCAACGCTCCTTGTATGGACTCAAACAAGCAGGCCGGACTTGGAACAAAACCCTAGACCAGAAGCTTGGAGAACTTGGATTCTTTCATTTAGATGCAGAGACATGCCTTGATGTATTCCGGAAAGATGGCCAAATCTGTTTTCTAGTTGTCTATGTCGATGACCTACTCCTAGTTGCTACCACCCGAAGGTTCATGGACTTCATAAAAGCAAAACTCTCTGCTGCCTTCAAAATGCATGACCTTGGGGAAGCCAAATTCATTCTCGGAATTGAAGTTAAACGAGACAGAAAACTCCGAACCATATCCTTATCCCAATCACAGTACTCCCGAACAGTCCTGGAATGCACCAGCATGTCCACCTGCAAACCAGCATGGACCCCCATGGCACACAACTCCCAACTGTCTGCAATCGATCCAAATCATGATCAGACCATTCCAGAAATGATCATCGAAGGCAAACAGATTTCATACCTCATGGTCATAGGGTCATTGATGTATCTCATGCTCAGAACTCACCTGGACCTTGCTTATGCAGTAGGCACACTCAGCTGTTTCAGTGCCAAACCCAAACACATTCACTGGGAAGCAGCAAAATGTGTACTACGATACATCCAGGCTACCAAGGACATGGAACTCTGTTTTGATGGAACAGAACTTTCCACAGATATGGACTTCCATGGATACACTGATGCTGGATGGTCTCAGGACCCAGATAACTCCCATTCTACTTCCAGTTTCATTTTCATCAGCAATCATGGAGCCATTTCCTGGTCCAGCAAACAACAGAGCATGGTAGCACTCTCCACTATGGAATCAGAATATATCAGACTCAGCAATGCTGGACAGCACTTGGCCTGGCTCTGGTCATTCTTCAATGAAATTGGATATTCTTAGAAAGCGCCTACAGAGCTATTCTGTGACAACCAAGCGGCCATCATTCTCTGTCGTGATCTGCAGTTCCGAGCACGGACAAAACACATCCAATGAAAATACCACTTCATCTGGGATGACATAGTTGGAAAGGGAGAAGCAGTAGTCTGGTATGTTTCCACCAAGGACATGATGGCAGACATACTCACAAAACCTCTTGCCAATGAACCACATTGGAAATTTGTTCGAAGTATGGGATTGAGGCTATACTCGAGTGGAAGTGACAAATGACAACAGTTCCGACTGTTCCATGTTCCGGTCTCGGAACCCCTATTCCAGAACCCCTTCTGGAACTTTCCTGCGCCTTCCGAGCTTGGAACCTCCAGAACCACTTCCGGAATATTCCTGCGCCTTCCGAGCTTGGAACCTCCAGAACCACTTCCGGAATATTCCTGCGCTCTCAGAACCTCGGAACCACTTCCGGAAGTGCGGAAGCACCAGAAGTACTACAATTCTTATTTGCTTAAACCTTATAAGGTTCTTTCAGGTTCATCATGGCAATATTGTAGGTAATATAATATGAGTATAGCTCCACCCATAGCGTATATATACTTACACCTCACTTACAAGCACCTCAGTCGTTTCCACCCATCTTAGACACCGGCTGAGGTGAGTTACCTTTACTTAGTTTTTATTTCCAACTAATGTACTGTAGTATCGAGCAACCGCTCCTCTCTCTCAGACTTTGTTGATATCACATACCCATGGTGGGTCGTGGGTATGGGTACACTGGGGTATGGGTGGGGGTCTGTCCTTCTGATACCCCAGCCTGTACCCATACCCCCAGTGTGGGTATGGGTTGGGGTACATACCCATGACCATATGGGTATATCTGTGGGTACTACTATATGTATACCATGGGTATGTGGTAATGTTAACCCAGCTTTTAGTTTGGCAGAAATATAAAGACTGGTACAAAACCAGTTAGGACTGGTCTTTTTGAGGACTGGTTTGATACCCCTATATTACCCTCAATTAGGGGGATATATTCTAATTTTCTCATAATTGTCCTGATTTTATATGAACATAAAGATTATATACTCTGTAATGACATGTGTTGTGAAAATAGCCATATCTTCTGACCCTGTGATCGGATTCCCACGGCCCAAGGATCAATGGAAAGCTATTGTGGTCTACTAAAACCCGGCCCACATATCCTAAGCATGATTTCCATGCCATTGTGTAGTAAACAATGGTCTTTTCAACCAGTTTAGACTAGTCTCAATCCAATCTTTCCAAAAAAGGCAAAAGACTGGACTGGACTGGACCTTACAACACCACCCATGGTACACAGACATATACTAGTACCCACAGATATACCCATATGGTCATGGGTATATACCCCAAGGGTATGGGTACAGCTGGGGTATGGGTAGGGGTCTGATTTTTTGTACCCATACAAAAACCCACACCCACACCATTGGTATGGGTATATGTCAGGGTATGGGTGTGGGTATGAGTGCAGATACCCCAGGGTATACCCATGCTATTGCCTAGTTGCTACAGGGAACCAAGTTTGGTTAGTGTCAAGCATGGCAGAAGATGGTCAAGATACTTGTGTCGTCACGACTGAGTTTATTTTTACCTTGATCCTCCTTGCATTCGACCACTGTGCCACCTTGAACACTTTGTTGATGATCCCTGGAGATCGGACATCAACTCTGAGCTCCCTCCTTTCCTGCAATGGTCCTCCCTGATGGTTATTCATGTGTTGTGGCCTACCCTCACCTCCATTTCTGCATCCGAGCACTGTGTGCTCTTCTAATAGAATCCCCCACTGGATCTTGTCGCCTCTCTCCCCTCCTACCTTTCTCCAGATTGTGTAAGCTCTGCTCCACAATTCCTCTGATTTTTACTCTGATCCCTAAGAGGGGGATAGGGACTCCACTCACAATCAACTCCACTCAGTACATTTCGCTGCATCCTCTCGGATTCCCTCATCTTAAATCTCCGAGACTCTGGGATTGTCCCATCCTCTTCACCACCACACCTCTGAACCTCCTCCAACCCTGTCTTCACTGTATCCTCAGACATTCTCTGGCAACTCCTGCTGTTGGACCACCACTCTGTTATATGCAAGCACCTCTTCGAGACTTTGGGTACCTCTGTCTCTCTTCGCTGGCATTCTATGACTCTGTTCCAGACACCTGAATATACAGTCACAGACCTCCCACATTCACCAGCTCCGGACTTTGTTCCTCAAGGTCCTCCCTTCACTCCAAAAACCATCTCCATTACACCCACTGGCTCCCTCATCACTCCGTTCCTATACTCTCATCCAATCAAGGAACTCCTTTGCCAGCTCCGGACCTTGTTCATTGGGTCCTCCCTTCATTGTTCACCCCCTGGTTCTTCCCCTCTGTGACAAAGTCCCTTAGGACTTCCCAGATGCACATAGGAACCTCTTCCCACTCCTAGCATCCACCTCTGCTCTCCTTCATTGCCTCTGCTTCAAACTCCAGATGCTCTGTTGCCCCTTGCTGTCACCATTACACTTGTCAGTTCCTTCCTGAGTACTCTCTATCGCATTTTGGTGCACTTGTGCTTTTGCACACCACCGTGCCTTTGGCACATCTCCGCCTTGTTCCTCCTTGCCTCTCCGGCTCGGAGTTGAACCCCCTTCCTCTCAGATGGAACCCTAGTGATGTACGTACAGCCTTGATAGTGTTGCAAAAGATTTACAACTCCTACCATCGTCACTCTGGACCACTCTACCCTCCTTTCAATCACTCCTAATGCTGCCAGGCCTCAGACTTACATCAGTCATCTCTGATGACTTGATGCTCCTAGGTATGCTTGGAGTTCCCTCCAATGCACTTTCTCAATCATTTTTTTCAGGTTCTCTTCATAAGAGGGGGATACGGACTCTGCTCGCAATGATCTAGACCTCCTGAAAAGCCCATTTACATCCAGTACAGCTCGCTCTGTCCCTCCGAGCATGCTCTATGCAACTCCTGTACTTCAGACTTTCGTTTTCATTGATATTGAGCACCTCCACTCCATTCATCATACCTTTCAATCCTTCTATCCTCCTCCCCCAATGATCTAGTTGCATCCCCCTTCTATTATTCTCTGTTGAGTCATTCTACTGGTCACCCCCATCAAAGACATCCACTCCTGTGTAACTCCTGACATGGTATTCCCATCTCTGGACTTACTTCTCAGACCTCAGATGATCTGTCCCATTTCTGGAACACTTCCCAATCATCTCCGGATTCCTTGAGTTTACTAGGGATATCAGTTGTTCTATCCCAGGACTTAGTCTTCCTTCTCTGTGATCTTGACTCACTCCCCCACCTCCATTGAATTCTCATAAGGACCCCTATCAACTGTCTCTGGTCACCTTCAACCCTCTGGTTAACCTCTATTTTCAATAATTGACATCTAGGAACTCCTTGAATTCCCCCTTGCCTCCATTTCTCCATTCTCCATTTACTCCAATCATTAGACACAAAAAACCAGAACAAAACTATATACAGTACTATTTCTCCTTTATTCCAGTGTTGCCTCTTCTCTTTCTCCTTCTTCATCCTCCTCCGCTCCGACTTCCATTTCCTCTGTGGTCAGCTCTCCCAATCCTTCGCTGGCTGCATTCTCCAACTCCTCTGTCACCTCCTGGTATTCCACTATTTCTGTGGCCAACTCCGTCAGCTCCTCACTGACTCCTTCCTCTGAGTCATTCAACTCCTCCATCAACTCTCTGTACACCTCCTCCGTTTTCAGCTCCACCAAGCGTTCCAGGAGGTTGTTTTGATGATCAAGACACCTGTTCTGTGCCTTGACCACCTCCTGGGCAGCTTCCACCCAGTTGAACCACTTGGTCTCCTCTGACTTCTCTTCTGCCTCCTCTGTCTCCTCTGATGGCTTCTTCCTCTTTCTTGAGGGACCTGCCTCGCTGTCGACTCTCCTCCTCCGCTTCTCCAGCTTCTCTGCTCCAGGGCACTCACACTTCACCTTTGCCTCACGATATTCCATGCATGAGGTTGACTTGCCTGGTCCAAGCTTGCACTCGAGACCCCAGCGTTCACACCTCATGCATTGAGGGAGTGCTTACTCTTTTCCTTTGTTAATACTTTGTTGGCCCTGGATTTCCTCCACCTAAACTCCATTAGTACCAGCAAATCTGGACAGTGTGGTACTCACCCTTTTATATGCCACTGCCTTGGCCTCCTTGCAATGCTGCTCCTCCTTGGCCTTCCGCTGCACCTCTGCTTCCTCTGCCTTCTGGTGCTCCTCCTCTGCCTTGCATCAAGCCTCCTCCTCCTTGTGCACCTTTGTGCATCTCCGTTGCTTAGCGAACTTGGCAGTTAATGCCTCGTCATCATCGTCCTCACACTCTGCAAGGCATTTGTCAGACCAATCCTTGATGTTGGCGATATCGGATATGTTGCTTTTCAGTGGCAACTGCAGATGGATGGGGTATTAAAAAGTCCCACTCCAAGTACACACCTCGCTTTATATCTCCATTTCCAACTCTGCCTCAACTCCATCTGTTGATTGTGTTGTGGAGAACAATGGCGAATTTCTGAACTCTGACACAAGTGTGGACCTCGGATCTCCACTCCTTTCATGCACATCACAATACCATTCTGGACCTCATTTTAAATTGGCCTTGAGGGCTTGGCCTTAATGGGGGGGCACTGTTATATCCTGTTCCAACCCCTATTTGGTCACCTCCATACATCTCCATACATCTCCAAATAACTCCACTAAGGCTCCTTAAACCAATGTCACACCTCCAATGAATTCCCTTAGGAGTTGTACCTCTGAATTTGTACCTCCGAACTTATACTTCTATTAATCTCCTTTCACTCTAGTCTACATTCTACCTGTCAGTTTGAACAGCCCATTCCGGCTGTATTCTGCCTCCGTCCTGAGTCCTATGTACATAGCCTTCACCTAGTTGTTCTGGACCCATACTTCCTTCAGATCTCAAACATATATAAACTCTTGTATTTCTCTGTTGTACCTTCAGTATAAATATCAATCCTAAGTCACCTCCATTCGAGTCTGACTTCCCTTTCCATCTTCCTTTACTCTAAAATACGAGGACAGTGAGCTTGGCATGGGCATGACACATAAGTTCTATGCCAACATCCTCACCCCTCCGTACCTCTGTACCTCCACACCTCCACACCACCATCAACAACCAGTTGAACCTCCGTCCCTATTACCCCTATCCCCTTCGGACCTCCATCGGACTTGAACCCAGAGGAATTGGACTTGACAGTCTGCCACCCTTGCCATCTATTCCGGCATGTGTTTTCAGGTCCCAGCATTTGTGCATCAACCCCTGCCACAACTCCCGAGAGTCCATCCATTGCCAAAACCTCACCCTCTCGAGCCTATCACTCATCTATCACCTCTGCATCTGGAAAAAAAAAATTACTACATAGTACTACATAGCATGTATAGTGCTGGTAGACACTGTAGTCTTCCCTCCTTAATAGAGTATTATATAGTGGCTTTATTCCTCAGAGAATTCTATGTAATGACCCATAGCAAGCTGTAGTCATTGGCAAGTAGCACTACTGAACAATAGAGCACTACATAGAGCACTGCGACAAGGTCATCTGAATATGGAAACACTGTATCGAATCTACTCCTCCATATCCTCCATATCCTCCACCTCCATCTCGACCTCAGACTGTCCAGCCACCTCGATTGCCTCTATATCCTCTTCAACCACATCACTTTCCTCAGCATCCTGCTCATCAAATGCTTGAACATCCCTGCCAAATTGCATCTCTGGTTAGAGCATTCACATTTTGAAACAAGGGACTTACACAGCACAAATGAAAAAAAAGGCTCTGAGTCTCCAGCTGTAGCAAATGGTGGGCAAGATGCTGATGTTGCTGTCGTTGTTGTTGCTGTCATGTGGTGGCATCACCAGCATCTTCGGTGTCATGGTGGTGGTATTGCTGTCATTATATTGTCATCATTGTGAGCTAGAAGTACGTCCATCAACAGAAGAGTGTCAGAGCAAAAAAAAAAAAATTGTGACGTTGTCATTATCATGAGCCAGCACGTCCGTCGATGGTGTTGTCATTGCGGTCGCATGTGTCTGGTGGCATCACTGGCATTGTTGCAATGGTGTCATTGTTGTGAGTCAGTGCGTCTGTCGACAGTGTCATCTTGAGCCAGCATGTGGTGGCAATGGTGATGTTGCCATTGCATCGTCATTGTCATTGATGCGTGGAGGTTGTGTTGCCATGCCATCATGCCATTGTTGCAAAGGGGTGGCAGTAGAAGTTGCATGGGGCAGCACTCATCATCTGTGGTGTTGTCGTGATTTGGAAGCGAACTTGGAGTGGGGTGAGACTTTTTTTCGTGGTCACACTTGAATGGCTTGAATGGACATGATTGGACATGGCAAGGGCAAGGGTGAGCAATTGGGCTCAAAAACAGGTGATGGTGATGCAAAACGAGTGCTGGGCCTCGAAGGAAGGCAGCGTGGGTGACCATCAAGCGTTCGGGCTCAAAGAGCAGCAGTGAGTGCTGGAGGCTTACATAGGTGGGGGCTGAGTTGAAATTGAGGCCATGTCATCAACGATCAACAAGATCAGGTGACTTCCCATGGAAATTTTGTCCAAGTCTCGTGCTCATTCACACCATCCATGTGTCAAATTGAGCATGAGGCCTTGAGGGTTCACCCATCACCCCTGTCCCACCTCCTCATGCTCCATCGTCGTCCACTGCCCCCTCATGCTCGTTCATGCCGCCACTGTGTTCAATCGAGTGCACGGTGATGTGCCCACGCCCTCTCTCCTTCTCCCTCTCCTGCGCAATGCAATGAGGATGCATGATGCACCCTCACCCATTCATCCTCTCCCTCTCTCCCTCTCCCTCTCCCGTGCGACACGACGAGGACGCACAATGCACAACGCCCCTCATGCTGAACGCCCCCACTACCATCAACGACAGCGTGCCAATGCGCCCTCACCCTCTCTCCCTCTCCCACACGACGTAATGACACACGACGCACCCTCGCCTGTTCATCCCCACCCTCACCCTCACCCCCTCTCCTGTGCGACGCGATGAGGATGCACAATGTGCTCTTGCCCTCTTGGTCCTCAATGGATGGAGATGCTCAAGTCAAGGTAGAGATCCTCCAACTCCAGCGGAGGAACAGTTGTCACAGGAGACACACACCAAGTCGAATTGGGAGAGACATGGTGTCAAGAGTGGTGGCACTCAAGGAGATGATCATAGCAGAGGCAGAGGCACTGAACGAAGCTGCCCTTGCTGAGGTGGAAGGCTGAGGGTCATCGTTTACACCATTGTACTATTTGCTTATTCAATTTTAGCTCATCTTGCTATGCTGCTATTGTTGGTACTACATAGTGGTTGTCGTGAATGATAGACTATATAGTCAGTCTATTACTTCTGGTTGCTATGTAGTGTCATGTAGTAGGAGTGTGTACAAGCAGCACTACAGAGTGCAATGTAGTAGGCATGTGTACGAGCAGTGCTACAGAGTGCTATGTAGCACTACATAGAAACTGTGGTACTACAGCCATATATTTTTTTCCAGATGTGGTGCATTTTTTGGGGGCCACACTTTCCTCCCATTGCCCTGCCTGCCTTTTAGAGTGTTGTAGAAACCCATGGTTCCTCATGTCCACATCCCCTATTTTCCCCATCTTTCCAGTCAACAGGTGGTCTTTGCCAGTCGTTCTTCAAGATATCTGTCATTCCCATGTCCATCCAAGTCTTGTCTGAGGTTCATCCATTTATCCACAATTTGGTTGTGATGTATCCATGCCCGTGTACTGATCGGGTTGGCATTGTATGCAATGGAAGTCTTTCTGTGTTATTTCATTTACCCTCTTCTTTCGTGCTATCAACAAGTATGACCTTATAGAGACAGCGTTGCCATTGTACGTGGCCTTGGGTCCATCAACTTGGTACCAACCATCCTTGAGTCACTACCTGATGCAGGGCAGATGAGTTTTTAACCGCCATCATTTTCGGTCATAGCTAAAAAACTAATTTCTACTTCACCGCTGGTTTAGCTGTGAGCCCCAGAAGTTTTCACTAAGTACAGTCTCTGCTTGTCACTTATTGAGATAAGGTTCGGACACAGTCTAGGGTATGCCCTGAACTATAAAAAGTTGTGTCTTAGCTACCAAATCCATCTACCTTTTGATCTCTTCTTTGCCTGACTCATGACAGGCCCCATTGGTCGTCATTGTACACTGTCCATATTTCTGTTGTTGTTCCCGTTGTCATCCATGATTCAGCCATTGTTCCCATCCCCGTCCCTATTCACATCTGTCTTGGATAACTTCCGGACACCTTTTATCCCACTCGGGAAGTCTCTGCTACCCCTTCTACTACAACACCCTTCCTAGAACCCCTTGGGACGAGTTATACTCGCACTCACACTTTCATTTCAGTCTCTCTTTATAGAGGACACCATCACCCCCTTTCTTATCACTACAGCATCACTGCTCGCCCGTTGACTCTGCTGTGTCTCCCAGGCCTCAGTGCTTGCCTATTGCCACCTCTGTAACTTTTTGAGAGCTGCCACCCACCCATTGCATCTGCCTTGTCCTCTTGCACTGTGGTGTTTGTCTGTCACCACCACCACGTCCTTTTGGGCCCCACCACTGGCCTGTCATCCCCACTGTGATTTTTCAAGAGTCACCACCTGCCTCTTGCAGCCTCGCCCTCACTGTATCTGTGTCTCTTTCGGCGCAAATGTCCACCTGTTGCTCCTGCCATGTCTATTCGGGTGCAGAAAGGGTAATACTGGCCTGTATGGGTAGGGTAAGGGATGGGTATGGTTCCCAACATATCTTGCACAGACCTGTACTATTGCCTATATATCAAGCCTGTATTTATGTATATGAATGTATATTGAGTATGATAACCTAAAGCTCATGGTACATCCAGGCTGATTAGTGAAATTGACAGATTTGAAAGGGCCAGAAATACACTAAGAACAGTGTAAAAGACACTGAAAATCAGTGTGGATATCACTGATCTCCAGTAGTGAAAAGTGACAATAAGGCCTTAAGGTAGAAAGTACTTGATTATCCATCGACTTCAACTTGGAACTTGTTCATAGTGTTGGACGGGTCCAGTTCTGAACCATGGTTCAAACTGGACTTTTTGAGAACCAAACGCGCATTTGATTTGGCGTTCACTCCTCAGTGCTGAACCCAATACAACCATGCATTCAGGTTCACTGGTAGTATCTTGTTGGGCAACTGACTCGGATTAGATTTTCTGAAAATAATCCATGGTGACTTAAAGTGAGAAGCCAGCCACACATCCTCTGCCAAACAACAGGAAAAACTTCTAGCTTCAATTCTACTACCCTGACAACTGGTCTCTGAAAGGTGGGCCTCTTACACCAGAGAAGTATGACGATGCAGACTATCCATATCAAAACATTATGTTTACTGTTCCGTCCTGGCCCAGCGGACCTGCTGGGCTCAGGGTGGCACACTTTCCCCTCATTGGTGTACATATTTCCCTTGACAAGTCATGAAAGCAGTCACACAAGCAGCAATAACATACCAAATCCATCCTCTATACCTTCAATTCATTCTATTGTCTCTCAGAGTGATGTACAATACTTCTATACTCTGAGTCTTGAACGTGCAGTCACATTCACCGTGTATTAGGTTCAGCATTCAGCACTGTGGAAAGTAAGATCTGTGAATTTCAGCAGCAAATTCAGTACATATTGACTGGGGGATCAGAGGATACTTACATGAATTTCATTGGAAAAAAATCCACTGAACCGGCATCAATCCACTCTGAATTTCAAGGTACTTTTCTATTGAATTTCAGTGGGCCATCCACTCATTAGTACACTTATAACCATGATGTTCAGTTAAATTTTCCAGTGACTTTCAGTGGATTAGGAAGTACTATCCAGCACTTGGTTCTTGGCCGAAACCAGGCATTCCTTCACTCATTGACTCGGTCTCAGGGCGGGGAACAATGGAAATGATAACAATGTAGTATACAGACAAGAATATAGGATACATATATGCATGTATGGAACTTACAACGGAGTGGGCTAGAGATGAATTATGAGTAACGGTGTGATGCGGCGAGGGTCAGGCATGGCGCACATAGGCAGCTGCACACAGTGGTAGTGTGAACATTCTTGTTGTATGCTGTGAGGTGGGTGTCGCTGTTGTTGTGTGGTGGGAGAGGTGGGCAGTATAGTGGGTGATGGCACATGCGCCGTCATCATGGATGCATTGGCAGTCATCATCATGTCATGGTGGGTCAGAGATCCTAGCTGTTGTTGGCATGCAGCAGAGGTAGTGGCAGTGCTGACACTACAGCATCGTCATCGCCGTGAGGTTGGGTTAGCATCTTCATTGCCTCATGTGTTCATTGTCATCATGGTATTGCCTTCTTTGTGCCTATCATGAGAGCATGAGAGAGACGAGGTGCTGCAGCATGTCAGGTGGGAAAGACTTACTTGAGGCTGATTACATAATCAGTTACATCCGCTCCCCTACACCTATGGACTAGTCTCCAAACCTGTGAATTCATAAAAAATGTCATACATATTTCGAATCACAGAGCATGTCAGAGCTCATTGTGCGCTCTGTCCAGGCTTGTCTCCTGTCTCCTGTCTAATTTAATGCTATTTATATCACTATGGCAATCCCAATTTCTCTCAACAACTCTCAAAACCTCCTTTGCACTACAACAGTTTCTTGGTCTGTTTCTGCAATCCAAGGTATTCATTTTGTCTTCAGCTAACCTTCCTTCATCCCCACAAGTCCATTCACTGTCGCTGTGGCCTTCCCCATGTCATGGATGAGCTGAAGAAGCAGAGAAAGGTGTCAGAATGTGAGCATGAACAGTTAGATACAAGGGAGTAGGATGACTCATCTGAGGAGGCTCAGATCAAGCCAACCAGGCCAGGAGGCAAAGCAGTCACATGGAGCGACACCCAGAGCATCCAGGAATGCCATAGAAGTGAGGAGAACAAGTGCGACATTGAAGCGAATGCACAGAATTGAAGTAGAGGGCCAGGAGACCAGGTGGAGGTGCAGGAGGCAAATGGAGATGTCAAGCATGAACTGGAGTGCGGAACCAATGTGGATGGCATCCATATGTATGGGAAGTGTGATGGAAAGGGCACCACGACTCAATACAAGTCGAAATAGATGCACTAGCTGAATACCAATTGAAGCGAGTCAGCACAGAAAGCGCAAGCGGATGTACCTGAGGCATCCAAACCACCTATCCAACATCTCAGAAAGCCTACCTACCATGTCAACCCACTGCGTCGCTGAGGCTGACTGAAAACACAATGTAGAAATATCAATACCACCAGATGGACTTACTACCAAGCCATCAAAACCCGTCGAGGTCGAATCAGGCGGATCAGAGGTGCTGTACACCTTGTAATTGGACCATAGGTGATGTAGAAACTACCTTATGGTGTGATACACGCAGATGGCGGCACCAGAGTCGACCGAGGCCACTGGGTGCACTTTGACAGCATAGCATTTACAGTGAGCCACAACTTACCATATATGGACATTGCTGGAGTCAGCAGGTGGACAGATGTTCTCGCGATCATGAGAGTGGTGACGTAGTGATGGTCAGTAGGGTAGTAGGGTGAAATACTATGGTTGAGCAACACTCAAGTTTTGAGCTCATTATCCCATTGATTTCATGGATTTGGTGACTAGGATTCATTGTATTTAGAGCTGAATGTCACTGTGATTACCACTAAGTTTCAGTTCATTGACTCGGATTCACTTGATACTTGTCCTGACATGGTGAAAGAGGTGACTGAATCCATGTGGAGAGCAGATAGAACACCAAAAATTTCATTGACTTTTTTCACTGAATCCATGCAAAATATGCATTCAGTGAATCACTGAAAATAACAGTGTAGATAACAAGGGGTTGCTAATAACCCTCTGGACAAAGCCAAATAGGTCAAAAGCTAGAGAAAGGGATGTAAGAGTGCGATATGTTTGACCCTAAAGAGATTGAAGAACAGGAGAATGAGAGACAGGAAGTCCAAGGCTCCAAAATGAAGTCCGAGACTTTGGATGGTTGGGAATTAAGGATACAAGGACACCTAAGAGACACCTGAATGTTGGAGTGCAAAGAAGAAAAGCATAGAGAATGAAGGACTTGAATGAGAGCATTGGTAAGTCGTGCAACGGGCACTGGACTTTGTATTGGAGACATTTGAGACGATGTTAAACAAGAGAGAGATGATCAGACACCAACTGGGCAAGAGATGTATTCAGAAATCCAAATACAGATATTTATAGTCTCAGAACATACTCCGAACTTAATGGTAACCAAGGACAAGGTAAATAGAGAGATGAAACAAACAATGAGTATAGGATGTCACAAACTTTGACTAAGTCCTATTGACATGTCGGTCTTCAAGTTCGAGAACCATGTGATTCAGGAACAAACATGAGGTTGTCACGGTAAATGACAATGCTCATGAAACAATCCTGCAATTGAGTTTTGGAACACAAATAATTGATTATGAACCAATCAAAGAACACCCGACACGAGAACGGACACAGAACATAGAACATGATTCGGACTTGCAATGCAAGGACAAACACTTCAGACTTCATTCGGACTTGATGAATGAGCTTTGGACTTTGATGGGATGTGATGAGAACGAGGTATTAAGGACTGCTAGTGAGTGATGAGATGGCTAGATGATGTCATACCATGTCAGGGAACGTAGCTTCCCAACAACGGCATGCATTTTCAGTGAAAAAAGTCAATGAATCTAGTGTTTCATTGACTGGTCCACTGAAAATAAGTGATTCCACTATCCACAGTGTCAGGAAAATCTTCATTGAACTAGACTGAACCGAACTTGTCCATCACTACTTGTTCAACCCCTTGATTATATATAATTAGTGCTCGGTAAAAGTAGGCAGTGTAAATTTACCGTACCTAATTTACAGCTGTAATTTACTGTGATTCACATCATCAAGACATCAAGGTGTCCCAGTGGGTGTAAATTACAGCGAAATAGGTTATATATGTAGCATGTGATCCCATGACTCGAGCCTGAAGATCCTGAGATGCCAGCTTCGAACTTAGCTGCATAGAACAATCAGGCTAGTACAAGTTGTACATACAACCAAAAAGAATTTGACTTGATATGAGTTTCCTCCAGTTCCTCACTGGCAAGCCCAACAGAATGGACAGCCAAACCACTACTAATCTCAATAAACTCCAGGCCTATCTTGAAAACCTTCCAGACACCATTCTCATTTGCACCGAAGTTTACAGCACATATGTATGGTTTCAACTACTTCAATGTTGATGACAAGGACATGGAAGACCTTGGGATTGAGGGAGCGGTCAACCGGCAGCTAGAGGTTTGGTTGGGACACTGCCAAAATGGTCCTGTTGTATTCAGAGAAAGGGGTCCTGGCCTTACTGAGGTTGTTACCGTCCTTGAGAGTCATCTCACACAGCTCATGGGCTCCATGATCTTATTGAAATGGCTTGATGACCTCATCGAAGCAGCAATTCAGGCATATCAGAAAGCTCGATATCCTGTAAGTGAAATGTCACTAATGAAATGTCACTAATTGCACAAATACTCACCCACCACTTGTTATGACTGCTACTCAAGCGTATACGGACTTATCAATTTTCTTTCATTCTCAACCCCTATCTACTCCTTTCATCTCTGCTCTATCGCTTCTATCACACATGCGTATCTAATCTCCCACATCCATGCTTCTCACTCACATTAGATCCGCACCACAGCCTCATGCTGCCACATGCATGCGCATCACGCATGCCGGGCTATGTACACAGGTATCTCACGTGACCCAGTGTCCACAGTATTTACTATATATAGCAGTAGCACAGCACGGTCCGTGCGCACATGTACTTACTATATAAACCCCAATTCAGTGCCAGAGAACACTAGTCTTGTTCTCTTGGAGTTTCCCCTACAGGCAACTCTACTTCTTTCCACTTGTCTTTTTCTCTGTGCAAGTGACCTAGCAAACAAAGGCTTCACTTAAGTGTGAGTCCTTTAGG